>RQIL01044357.1:0-14630 GCA_003951145.1 Jimgerdemannia lactiflua | reverse complement strand
GCCTGCCAAAAGCCCCTTGGTCCTAAAGATTGGATTGCAACACTTAGGAGATACGCCTGCCGACGAGCCACTGTTAAAAAGGAGATTGTGAGCATCTGGTACCTCATTTCCACTCCGGTCCACTTTCCGATACAAAGAAGTTTGAGAAGTCCGCCATTTTTGGTTCGCTTGCCAGATAAGCCTGAAGTTCATTGTCTCCCAGTTTTGCCGCCAAGTTCGAGTGAAGAACCTCGCCGCCATTTAAGAAGTCCGCCGCTTAAGGAATAAGCCGCCATTTTCAAGTCCATGTTTCCGTCCGCCATTCAAGAAGTCTGCCGATCCGCCGCATTCCGCCGATCGCTCGCATCGTTCATCCGCATCGTTCGCATCGTTCAACATTAAGTCCGCCGATCCGCCGCATTCCGCCGATCCGCCTCGTTCAATCTGCCTCGTTCCAACCGCATCGTCCGCTTGACCGCATCGTTTACCGCACCTGAGAAACCCGTCGCATTCAGCTCACTCACCAGAAAAGGAACCCGATCGCCGTCACACCAGCAACCTGTATCCAGAACCCGTACCCTTTAAGGAATAACTGATCGCCGGTTCCCAGAGAGCCCGTTCTCATAAGGAAACCCACCAAATTCGACATACACAAAGACCATCCGGGTCACACGAAATTATCCACCGTTACGCAGAGATCGTCCGTAACCCAAGAACGCCGTCAAAAAAGGAAATCGCCCAAATCGCATGCAGAAGTCTCCAGCTGTTGAATATTATACCACTAGACACCAACACTAGTACCAGAACCTGAACATTTTGTTGCTTTTTGACAAAGTAACTGGGGGCTCAAGCCAGTCTACACAGCCACCCAACCTTGTAATTTGCCTCTATTGAGCCGGGCATGTTACACTATATATAGAGAACCAGATCTCTAAATATCTTAATACTCTATTTTAAGTAGTTATTATGCCAAACCTTCTTATATCCTCTAACTCTTTATTAATATTCATTATTTCATACTTATCTTAGTTTAGTTTGGCTCTAGACATCTTATTATATTACTATATTTCTTTCTTAACAATATTAATATCTGTCAAACATATTATTGATAAAGACTCTCAACTTCTATATTATATCACTCAAGTATAATTTAGACATTTTTCACTACAATCTATCAAACAGAGGCTCTAAAGATAGAATATATAACAATAGAGATAGAGGATCCCTCTGAGGCACTCCTCTTTCTAGTTGAAATTCCTTATCACATTATCTATTCATTAGTATTACTATCTGTTTACTCTTTAATAATTCCTACTTTTAAGTTGCCAAAGTCTATCTTTCTTATAAGTAATTCTAAATAATTCTAATTCACTCTATCAAAAGCTTTCTCTTGGTCTAAAAAAACCATCCTTCTATTAATCTTTCAGCTTTAGCAGCCTTTAAGAATATTCTAGACTCATGCTATATTATTACAGATTTATCTACTTTTTACAAATTCTTATTATTTACTTTTAATAAAATTTTTAACTTTTTCTTATAGCTATCTTGCCAAAATTTTCAATACTAGTTTATAATCTATATTTAGAAATATTATTGACCTCTAGTTTCTTTAAATCCACTAATTACTCTTATTCTTATAGATTAGTAATACTAGACCCAAAGAGCTATTGTTTAATCAACTATCTTACTTTAGTACTATATTTGCTATCTCTATTAGTCAGGTTCCAAACTTTGCTCAAAATTTCTTTTAGAACTTCTAGAGTAATCCATCAGTTTCAAGTATGAGCTAGCTTATATTTTTTATAGCATTTCTTATATCTCTCTTAGAGTGATAGATCTTATTATATATTTATTCAAACTCTAGTCTTCTTGAATATCTCAGTACTTCAAAAATTCCTTTATTACCTTCTTTTCAGATACAGTACTGTTAGCTTCCTTCTCATTAGTCTATAATTCAGTCCATTTAGTAGAGATCTTATTAATTATTATACTCTGGTTAGTTATCTCTTACCTATTATTACAGAAAACTAAAGATCAGCTCTATCATATCTCTCTTACTTTCAATATACTAAATAAGTATTTTGTTAATCTTTTACTCTCTACTAGTCTTCTTACTTATAGCCTGGCTAGTTGTCTATCTATTGTAATGTAGCAGATACTAAACTTAGCAAGTACATCATATTTCTTTATCTTAAATTCTTGTCTTCTTGACTTCTAAAGTCAGTAGTTCTGTGAGGCCAATTGTGTCAAAGAGGTAATCTGAAGGTCCTTTATCAGTATACTTGTTCTTTATACTAATACTTTTAATCTGAGATTTATTCACTTTAAGATACTGGGATATTTATATAAGTTTACTAACTATGAAGTAGTTGAGTTACATGGCTAAACTATGAATCATTTTACTACTTGGTGAAATAATCTTACTACTTGGCAGAATAATTTCACCATTGGCAAAATGCTATACTATATCAGGTATTCGATTTTGACATTAGTAGAATAATCTTGTCATTTGGTAAAATCAGAGATTACTAACTATAAGACTATACTAATTTGGGACTAGTTGCAATCAAATATCTATCCCTTATTCCTTCTACCAAATTTGGCTCTACCATCACACTATTTATCTCTCCTTATCAGTCTTAAGATCACTTTATAGTTCTAGTATATCTCTTATTAGTAGTTCTATTTCTCTATTGTCTAAATATTTATACTGTAACATACCCGGCTCAATAGAGGTAAATTACAAGGTTGGGCAGCTATGTAGATTGGCTTGAGCCCTCAGTTACTTTGTCAAAAAGCAACAAAATGTTCAGATAATATGTGTAGGTTTCTTATATTGATATTGATACTAGTGTTTAGTGGTATAATATTCAACAGCTGGAGACTTCTGTGTATGATTTGGGCAATTTCCTTTTTAGGTGGTGTTCTTGTGTGTAGGCGATTTCGGGTGATGTAGGTGATCTTGTATATGGCAAATTTAGCAGATTTTCTTAAAAGAGTGGGCTCTCTAGGAACTAGCAATCAGTTATTCCTTAAACGTGCGAGTTCTGGATTTTGAGTGATGGTGATCTTTGTCAATCAGATTCCTTTTCCAGCAGACAGACTAAATGTGATGGGTTTCTCGAACTATGCGGCTAAGCAGATAATGTGGGTTGTGAACAATATTGATGATGCTGACAGTCGAGGCAGATTGGCGGAATGCGGTGGATCAGTGCATGATGTAGAATGATGTGGATTACTTAGACAAATGTGGATTGGCAGAATGTGGCAGATCAGCAGACAAAAATGTGGCAGACTTCTTGAAAATGGACTTGAAAATGATGGCTTATTCCTTAAGCAGCAGATCTCTTGAAAATGGCGGTGGCTGGCAAAGTTATGTCAAAGACTGGCTTTTTGAGCAGTGGACTTAAACAATGTGGATCAGCAATATGTGGTGGATCGGTGGACTTCTTCTTCAGGCTTATCTGGCAAGTGAACCAATCTTTTCTAACAGAAAGTGAACTGGAGTGGAAATGAAATACCAATGCTCACAATCTCCTTTTTAACAGTGGCTCATTGGCAGGTGTATCTCCTAAGTATGGCAATCCAATTCCTTTAGGACTAAGGGGCTTTTGGCAGGTGTTTCTTCTAAGTATATTTGGCAGGCAGACTTGTCTTTTGCTTTTGGATTCAATTTCAGACTGAGGTTTATTCACTTTTGTCTCTGGGGTATTTTATACATTATGGTTGCTATCTGGTTGCTATCTGGTTGCTATCTGGCTAATTATAGAGTACTATTTATATCAGGTGTTTCTGTTCTGGTACAAGTGTTCAGGTGCTATACAGTATACAAGTGCTGTACAGTGTACAGGTCCTGTATGGATAAATATCTTCTTTTGGTATGTCTGGCTATTTATACAGGTTGGCATAGTAAAGCAGTCTTGGTTGCTTAGTGCACTTGATATGGTATATGACTAAGTGGCAATTTCGAATGGTATGATTTCTGTAGCCTACTGCATCAGCCCCCACTAAAGGATGGTCTGTCCCAGACTATCCTTTAGTCATCATTCCAATGACCATAAGCATCTTCAGCATCAATATCTTCACCATTGTCTTCATCTGTGTCTGGGTCACTCCATTCTATAGGTTCTTCTTCTTTCTCTAGAAACAGGATTTTGACATAGTGGATGATACTCTAGTAGATAGCTGAGTTCATTTTCTGAATGTCATGCAAGGAGAACTGAGCTTGTATCAGGGCAGTGATGTTTCATTTATAGATTGTGTAGAGTCTGTCTGCAGCAATGGTGTCTCTTCTTATCAGACCAGTGGTATTTCTGATGTAGGTCTGTTCGGGAGCTGGGAGATTCTGTAGTTGTTTACCAATTACATAATATGCCTGGAGCTGGTGGACTTGCAGTAGACATCTGGCCAGGAAAAGATTCTCTTGGTGAATCTGGATCTTTTGGAGAGCATTCCCATTGATTTCTCAGAATAAGGGCAAGGGAATTGGTAGTGATTGGAATAAACTGAGGATAAGGATCTGGAGGCACTGATCTATCCTCTGGGTCATGGTTTGTGCAGGTATATCTTGAGGCGATTGATGTGAACTGGAGTTCTCAAGATATGTCCATCTATGTTTCTTATATAGATATTGGTTCTTCTGATGTTGTGTACAAGATATGGTCCTTCCCATTTCAGTTCCAGTTTGGCAGCAAAGTTTGTTTCAATCATGCTTCTCCAAACTAGGACTTGATCACCAATCTTGATCTTCTGATCCTTCTGCTTTTGGTCATAATACTTCTTTTGTCTTTCCTGGGTCTTGATAATCTGGTTTCGGGCATCTTTTTGTAGCTAATCTCCTTTTTCAAGAAGCTTTCTGAGATTCTCATAGTCAGCAGTTCTGGTCTTCTTAGCAAACATCATTTCAAAGGGATTTTGTTTGGTTGAGGCAGCAGGGGTGTTTTGGATTTCCCACAGGATTTCAGATAAGCAGAGGTCCCAATTGATAGGATTGACCTTGGCAAGTCCTTTCTTGATGGTCTGGTTCATTCTTTCAGTCATTCCATTAGTTTGCAGATGGTAAGAGGTAGTTCTTTTCAGGTGGATCCCATGAATTCATGCATAACTTGAGATTATATTGTTCACAAATTTGGTTCCTCAGTCAGAGATATGTTCTTCAGAGGGTCCATATCAGTGGGTGAGGTCATGAAGGTGTCTAACGATGGTTAGAGCATCTGCAATCTCCATGGGGTATGCTTCAGGCCATTTGGTCAGATGTTTAACAAATACCAGGATATATCTGTTTTGTTTTGGTGTTACTGGCAGGGGTCCAATTATGTCTACTCCCCATCTTTGGAGGATGTGAGTGGGTGGGGGAATCGGTTGCAGGGAGGCTTGATAGTTCTTCTTTCCTTGATACTTCTGGCAGGTGTCACACTTCTGGATGATGTCTTAGACTTGTATTCTGAGGTAGGGCCAATGTTGATAATCTTTTCGAATCTTGTCTTCTGTATTTATCTGTCCTTGGTGGGCTTTCTGGTGTTCTTGTTGGATGAGATCTTCTTGCTCCTTGATGGTCTTGGGAACTTCTTTGAGTGTGCAGTTCCAAGGTACACCCTTCCTTTGGCTCATTGGGTCATGCAGGAAAGAACATCAACATTGTTGTGAGTCCTTCCCACTTTGTGGATGATGTTGATTTCATAATCTTGAAGGATAAGGATCCATTGGGCAAGGATTCCAGTGGGGTCTTTTCAGTGCAGTAACCATTTGAGAGCTGCATGGTCTGTGATCAGGGTGAACTTTCTTCTGATGAGGTAATGTTTGAACAAGGTAACTGCCCATATGACTGCAAGGCATTCCAATTTGGTGCTCCCATAGTTGGTCTGCTGTTTGTTGGTGGCTCTGCTTGCATAAGCTATCACATGGTACTATTTGTCAGGTCCTTCTTGTACAAGAATTGCTCTGAGGCCATTCTTGGATGCATCAGTGTACAGAATGAAAGGTTTCTGCAGATCTGGTCAGACTAGGATTGGTGCTGAGGTCAGGCAGTGTTGTAGTTTTTGGAAGGCTTCTTCTTGTGGTTCTTTCCATTGGAATAGTACTCCTTTCTTCAGTAAGGTTCAGATTGGAGCAGAGATTTCAGCAAATCTCTTGATGAATCTTCTGTAGTAAGATGCAAGCATCAGGAAGGACAGGGCTTCTTTTGGAGTCTTGGGGACAGGGAAGTTGTTGACTTTTTGATCTTCTTGGGGTCTGCATGTGTTCCATCCTTAGAGACTATGAATCCAAGAAATTCAAGCTTCTGTTTGCCAAAGTAGCACTTCTTTGAGTTGAGTCTCAGGTGGTTATGTTGGGTGAGTTTAAAAAACTCTTCAAGGTCTTGCAGGTGGTCTTCGAAATTTGCTGAGTAGATGTTGGAATCATCCACATAAACAATCAGGCAGTAGTGGATGAGAGGGGCATATACTGAGTTTATCATTCGCTGAAAGGTTGGGGGTGCATTGCAGAGTCCAAAGGGCATTCAGAGGTATTCAAACAATTTTCCTAGGGCAAGGAAAGCTGTCTTTTGAATATCTTTGGGGTCCATTGGTATCTCATGGAATCCTGCAAATAGATCTATACTACTGAAGTATCTTGTATTTTGTAGCTGGTCCAGAAGGTCATCAATTCGAGGCAAGGGGTACACATCTTTTTTGGTTACTGTGTTGAGTTTTCTGAAGTCCACAACTAGTCTCCATTCTCCTTTCTTTGGTACAATAAGTATAGGGCTGGCCCAAGGGCTGGTAGGGGGTCAGATGACTCCATTGTCTAAGAGTTCCTGTATGTGTTCTTTTTTGAATGTCTTCAAGTGGTGGGGTATCCTGTATGGTTTCTGTCAGATGGGTATTGCATTTCCTGTATTTATACTGTGGTGGTATAATGGGTTGTATGGCAGGTTGCCATAGTCTGTAGTGAAGATATTCTGATATTTATGAAGAAGTTCAGTCAATTGTTTTTGTTGCTGAGGGGTCAATTCTTCTCCAATGTTTGTGGAAGACTTCACTTTCTCCTGGGTTGCAGAGGGGCCTTTCCTTTCTTCTGTGACCTTTTGCCATTTCTCTGTAAGTTTAATTCATAAACTTCTCTATGTGTTTAGTTGAGATAAGGCACAAGGTGTCCAATGATGGTTCCTTTTGGCAAGATGATATTGTTCCAGCTTATATTGGTTGCTCAGGTGTGTACTGGATTCATTTTGTCAGGAAAGGTGTATCCTTCTATGTAAAGATTTCGGATTTCTTCATTGGGTTCGAAGAAAAGATTCCTGGGGTCTGGTGGTGCAAAGATTTCGATGGTAGTTTGCTCTCCTGGCTCAAGGATGAGGTTCTTGCGAAGCTTCACTGGTTGGTGGAAGACCTGCTGAGGGGTATTTGCTTTGAATCAGCTGATCTGAAGGAGGTGTACTTCCTTCTTATCTGAGCTTCCAAATCCTTTGGCTTGTCTGGTTCCTTGAGTGAGCTTGGGCACTTCTTGTAACTGAGGAGTCTTATATTCGAGGAAGACTGCTTGACTGATTTTGTCTCCTTTGTTGATTCGAATCCATTCACCACTTCCATTTCTTAAGATGACCTTGATTTTGCCTGTATATCCTGGATCAATAGTTCCTCCTTCGGTAGAGAGTCCTTCAAGGGCTAGACCAGACCTTGAGGTCAACTGGATGTAAGTTCCTTTTAGTAGTTGTATGGCAATACCAGTTCTGATAAGTTTAGTACTTTTGGGGCCCATAGTAGTATCATAAAGACTGCTGAGGTCATAGCCGACATCTTCTTAGTGAGACTTTTTTGGTGGAATTGCATTGGGGTGAAGTATGGTGAACTGTGCAATGTTCTTGCCAAGTATAGGCTGTCTATGGGCTGAGGCTCCTGTGGCATCGGATCTCCAACCTCTGATGTCTAAGTGTGGCCATCTTGCTCCAGTAGAGGGGTCTTGAAGATAATTGATTCCTCTTTTTCCAGTGGGGTCCAGGACTTTCATGAAATTGATAGCATCATCTATCCATCCTTGGTGAGTTACATGGCAAATGAGGGCTAGGATATCTTCTCCTAGGTCATGTATCTTGAGGACCTTCCTTGTAGGCTTCTTCTTTTTCTCCTTTTGAATCTGGGCTCAGTCATCTCCCCTCTTGAGTGTATGCACAATCACATCCTTGCTGAGATGGATCTTTTCATGTTAACAAGGCCAGCATCTTGGGTTCTTTCCATGATAGCAATATCTCATAGCTTGGAAGTGCTTCTTTCTTTCTTCAATTTCTCCTAGATTCGGAAATCTGCATCCATTCGCATCGTACTTTGGTGGAAGGGTAGAGAGGGGTTTCACTTCTGTTTGGGTGTAAAATCCAACTCCGCGTCTTCTTTTCACAAGTGAGGTGGTGGATTCTTGGAATGAGGTTCCTTCTGCAATGATTTTTGGGGATTCTGGTCCAAGGGACTGTCTGGCTTACTGGTCCAATATGTGGCACTGATAGCAATAGTCTCTTGGTGAGTGGAAGATGACTTGGTGAGGACATCTGCCCATTTGGAAGGCTCTTTCTTGATGGGTTTCAGACCTTGGAATAGTTGTTTATGAGCTGGGTCCAGCTTCTTTACTCCAGGGGGTACTGTCTTCTTCTCCTTCTTGTGGTGCCCAATTCGGATCATCCCATAAAACAGTTGTGGGGAGCTCTCCATTTTTGGAAATACTGTCATCTTCTTCTTCTGGAGGCTGGCCCCAAATTGTTTGAATTTCAGCTGCTTCAATTTCAGGGTTGAGCTTTACTTGTGCATGGCTTTTTGGCTGGGTGTTGTGAAGACATCTCTTCTTCCTTCTTCTGCAGTCAGGGCATGTGGTTCCAGGACTCTTTCAAATTCCTATATGTCTGGATGAATGTTCCTCACATTTCTGTCTTTGGAGACATTTGATGCATCCTCTGGCTTCTCCAGCAATGGCTCCGATTGTGATAGGGATAGTATCTTGTGCCCATACATTATCTTTTGGTCTGTCTTCTACCATGTTGATTCGGGGCCTCAGTCTGGGGTCATTGTCATTTTTGGAATCCTCCTCTTCTTCCTCTTCAGTGGTGGATTCTTCACTGCTGGCATATTCTTCTTGAATGGTCACCTTCTTCTTCTTCTTTGATGGCTCAAAGCTAGTGACTTTGACTCAGTACTTCTTTCCTCTGTAGTCAAATTTGAGTACTTGTTGACCAATGTTGACATCTGTATTCATCTCCTTCATCCAATTAGTGCCAAGAATCATGTCATAGGTGACAGCTTCGGTCACAACTGCCTTGGAGATGGCAAACTGGATGTGTCCAAGAGTAATGGTGATGTTTCAGACCTCTCCCAGGGGTTGGGTTCGGGCTCCATCAGCTACTATGATGCTGAGGCTAGAGGGTCTGTCAATGGGCCATTGAATGCTGTCCAGGAATTTCTTGGCAATAACACATATAACTGCTCCTGTGTCAATGAGGATTTTCGCCTTCTGGCCTCCAATTTCTCCAAACAGATAGATACTGACATGTCTTTCTGCAGCTTACACTGCTGGGGTTGCCAGTTCTTTTTGAGGAATGGGGACTCTTCCTGTGTAAGATCTGGTTGTTCACAATAATTTGTTCCTTACTCCTGCAGGTATCAGTTGAAGGAACTGTAAGAGTGGGACTTCTATCTTGGCTTCTTGGATCTTCTTCCAGGCTTTATTGTAGATATCCCAGGGCATGGTCTTTGGAATGTATTTTTTCTTTGACTTTGGAGTCCTGGTTTTGGATTCTGGTTCTTCTCCCATTTCTTCATCAGCAGATTCTGGTAGAGAATCTTCTTCATTGATAGTAACTCCAGGGATGAAGGGTGAAGGAGACCGGGAAGGTATATCAACTTGTCCTTCATCTTCATCTTGAATGGTTCTCCTGCTTGTTCTTTTGGGAGGCTTTTCTACTGCTCGGGGGCAGCCTACTGCTCTCTTTCTCTTTTCTGCTGGATAAACTATTTCTCTATACTCAGCCTTGGTTGGGTACAAGTCTAGGTCACTGTATTCTTCACTGTCACTCTGCTCATAGTCTTCAACTGGGTGAGCTTCTGCTCTCTTGTTGTGAGTATCCTTTTGGTTTGATGGTTCAGAATTCCTTGAGCTGCCTTGGTTGTTATATTCAGAGGCATAGTGTCCTTGCTGTCCACACTTGTAGCATTGGATTTCTGTTCTGTCTCTTGAAGGATAGTTTTGACTATCAGAGGATGGGTAGTTCCTTTGGTATCCTTGATTTTCATGAGAGGGGTACCTTGGCTGGTAGTTCTGATTTTCTTGAGGGGGATACCTTGGCTGATAATTCCGATTTTCGCATGTGGAGAGCCTTTCAATCTGGCTGACCAGTCTGTCTACTTTCAAATTGAGGTCTTGAATCTCATTCTTGTCCTTCTTCCATTCTTTGGTGGGCTTCTCTCCTTTTGATTCTCCTTGGAGGATTCCTTGTAGGGCTTTGACCAAGAGGTCTTCTTTGTCTTCTTTCCGATTGTCGGTCCAGGTGGTTCTTGCTTGACATCAAAGTATCCTTGGGCTGCATCTACTTGCTCCTCTGGCTTCCTGATGCCCAGGGTTCGGACATGTTGAGCAATGTTGGGTGGGATTCCATTCATGAAGGTCATTGGACTAATGATGTCTTGATTGGTAGCATTGAATCTGGCAGCATGCATTCTCTTCTGAATTCTAGTGAAGAATGCTCTTGGGGATTCTCCAAGGTTCATCTTCATTCCCATGATGGATTCTTGAGCTTTGTGGTGGGTTTCATTTCCTGCATACTTTTCAATGATCCAGTGCTGCATGGCCTTATATTGTTCTTCTTCTGATCTTGCATTCTCCATAACATCTCCTAGGTCTATGTCAATATCATTTGCAGTTCTGGTGAAGATGCCTTTGGCTGATTCTCTCAGTTGTGCCTTGAAGACATTGATTTGTCTTTGGGTTGACAAATCTCTCAGTGCTGCTATTCCTTCAATTGCATCTATGAATTCTCTTGGATCCTCCTCTGGGTATCCTGCAAATGTGGGTAGAGTTGTGCCCATTTCATCTTCACTATCTTCTGATTCTGTTTCAATTTCTGGTTCTGATTCTGAGTTGTTGGCTATTGATGGATATGAGCTTGAGGGTGCAAGGGATCTGAGAGATGGTGCCCTTCTCGGTACTATTCTGGGAAGCCTTGTGGGTTGGTTTCTTGAGATTGGAGTTTCTGGTCTAGGTAAGTCAAGGAAGACTCTAGGAGGGAATCTTTCAAGATGATTGTTGAGGTCTTAAACAAGGTTGTCAAAATCTTGATTGGTATTGTCTACTTCATCTGGTGTAAGCTCATCAAAATCTCTGGTTGGTATATCTGCTAGTAGTACTAGTAGAGGATTTCATACAGTGCTGGCTTCTGCGAAGTCAGATCCTTCTGATGCTGAGTGGTATCCGATTCTAGAGGTAATTACACTTCTTCCTATCCAAACACTTTGTAGAGCTGGTATTTCTTCTTCTGTAGTGACTGAGATTGGTACTGTATCAAAGGTTGCAGTGGTGCTAGTCTCCAGGTTGAAGGTTGGGTTCTGTGAGCTGAAAAGTCATGATAATTCTTTTGAGAATATTCCCAGTTGAGCCCTCAAATGTAACATGCCCAGCTCAATAGAGATAAATTACAAGGTTAGGCAGCTGTGTAGATTGGCTTGAGCCCTCAGTTACTTTGTCAAAAAGCAACAAAATGTTCAGTACTGGTATTTAGTGGTATAATATTCAACAGCTAGAGACTTCTGTATGCGATTTGAGCGATTTCCTTTTTAGGCGGCATTCTTGTGTGTAGGCGATTTCGGGTGACGCGGGCGATCTTGTGTATAGTGAATTTGGCGGATTTCCTTAAAAGAGTGGGCTCTCTGGGAACCAGCGATCAGTTATTCCTTAAATGTGCAAGTTCTGGATTTCGGGTGACAGTGATCTTTGTCAATCAGATTCCTTTTCCAGTGGATGGACTAAATGCAGCGGGTTTCTTGAATGATATAGCTAAGCGAATAATATGGATTGTGAATGATGTAGATGATGCTGACAGTCGAGACGGATTGATAGAATGCGGTGGATCAGTGCACAATGTAGAATGATGTAGATTACTTAGACAAATGCAGATCGGTGGAATGTGGTGGATCAGCAGACAAAAATGTGGCAGACTTCTTGAAAACAGACTTGAAAATGGCAGCTTATTCCTTAAGCAGCAGATCTCTTGAAAATGGCAGCAGCTGGCAAAGTTATGTCAAAGACTGACTTTTTGAGTGGCGGACTTAAACAATGTGGATCGGTGGTACGTGGTGGATCGGCAGACTTCTTCTTCAGGCTTATCTAGCAAGCAAACCAATCTTTTCTAATGGAAAGTGGACCAGAGTGGAAATAAAATACCAATGCTCACAATCTCCTTTTTAACAGTGGCTCATCAGCAGGTGTATCTCCTAAGTGTTGCAATCTAATTCCTTTAGGACCAAGGGGCTTTTGGCAGGCATTTCTCCTAAGTGTATTTGGCAGGCAGACTTGTCTTTTGCTTTTGGATTCAATTTCGGACTGAGGTTTATTCACTCTTGTCTCTGGGGTATTTTATATATTGTGGTTACTATCTGGTTGCTACTGGCTAATTATAGAGTGCTATTTATATCAGGTGTTTCTGTTCTGGTACAAGTGTTCAGGTGCTGTACAGTGTACAGGTGCTGTACAGTATACAGGTCCTGTATGGGTAAACATCTTCTTTTGGTATGTCTGGCTATTTATATAGGTTGGCGCAGTAAAGCAGTCTCGGTTTCTTAGTGCACTTGATATGGTATATGACTAAGTGGCAATTTCGAATGGTATGATTTCTGTGGCCTACTACAATACTCTAATCAAGTCAGTTGTTATTATAGCCCTTTATCCACTCACCTCTCTTTGTCTCTCCTTATCTTTCTAGTAGCCTTATCTATATTATGTATATCAGTATATTCCTATTATATATTTGAACTGGTCCTATTAGTTCTTTACTATTTTCTCTTCTATCCTCTATTGATCAACTTTCTTTTGGGCAATTTGTACAAAATTATCTCTCAAAGCTTTTTTCTTGAGTAGCCTAATATTGAGATATCATCATCTACTTCTCTCCTTAATAGCCTTAAAAGTTTCTTATACTTCTATACCTTAATAGTCAGACCATAAGTACTATTATATATTCACTTTATCAAAAATATTTCTTCAGTTTTCTTCCATCAGTAATTAGTCAATATATATCCACTAGCCCTCTTTCTATCTTATGCCACCTGGTAAAAGATTCTGCCTCTTTCTCTTATCTCATTCAGACTTTATCTATTAGTCTTAGCTTTATCTTAATCTATAGCTATTTTGCTAAGCCTGCTGAAGCTGCAATATTAATTCCACCATCTGATCTATCTAGTTTTTGATCTCTTAATATATTAAAGTCTCTCTCAAAAATATTCAATCCAATATTCTCTCTATTCTTTCAGTTTATTCACTCTTTTAACTATTGCTTATATTTCTATACTACTACTAAGAAGTAGCTGAAATCTACTATAAGTTCATTCTCCTTCCCTCCTTTAAGCTTACTCTATATCATCTATTCTTCTTATTATTTAATATACTCTAGCTCATCTCTCTCAATATTAACTAAAATATCAACTTATTGGTTCCAATTAGAGCTTTTAAACTATTTCTTTCCCTATTACTTAAAGTTCTCATCATCATATACTTTGATATCCTGAAGTAGTATAATATTATATTTTTTATTCTTTAACCATTGAAAATCTTTCACCACTTGATATTATTATATAGTTTATTGATGTTTAGTAAGAGTATATTGTGATGATGCTTTTGAACCCGGTGACATCAGAACCTGAAGACTGCTATTACTTTGCAAGCCACCAATTGCATGATGTGACTCACTCATAATTCATCTTGATCTTAAGATGATCTTCATCAGAAACTCATAATGACTCATAATGACTTCAGTTGTATACTACTGACAACCAGGTGACCCCTACCCCAGACCAAAAGAGAAGACCTTCAAGAATATAAAAAGGACCACCAAGAAGAGGTACAACAGCCTCCACAACCAAGAAGACTCACTACAAACAAATGCCTGCCATCACCCGCCAAACAGCAAGGTCAAGGAGCCATCCAGGTCCCTCAGTTCAAGAACAGATGTTTAATGACATCAGAAGGGCCATGAGACTGCGCACTAGAAGAATCCCCAGTCTGAGCCTCTACACAAAGGACCCCTACCACTACACTCTGAACCGCCATGAAATGGAAACCAGGATCTCAATGGCCACTCAATGCCTTCTCATGTGGCAGGAGTATGAGATGGGACACCACCTCTGCCAAGAATTCCTAGAGGCCAGCCATCAAGAAATTGCAGACGCCACATGCATGGACAGGCACGAGCAGCAATTGGCTAGAAGAGTCCATCAAATCTTCAGGCATGCTCCCTGGGCTATCCCAAATCTACAGTATGTCAAGACCTCAGACATTCAAGAGCTGTCAAGCCACTGAGTAGACCACTTAGAAGAAATGGTAGCAGAAGAGGCCCAATCCACCATTCTGGTCAAGAGTGAAGAAGTACAAGACCTCTGGAACCCCCTTCTTGAAGACAATCCAGACCAGTTTATCAGAGGATT
>RQIL01044346.1:0-14635 GCA_003951145.1 Jimgerdemannia lactiflua | reverse complement strand
AAAAAAAAAAAACATTGAAATATATACTCATATTCTGAAAAGATATGCATTAATGTGGTTGGTGGTTGGAGTTGCCATTGTGTTGTTTAAGCTCTATAGACAGTTAGCCTTGAAGACATGAAATTTTTTGGAATACAATTCAAACTTCAGCAAAGTGGTCAAGAATCACTTAATACTTAGTTAGAATAATTATACACTTATCCTACAATCTAGCTGGCACTGTTTTAGCCATATGCCAACCTTAATGTAGTTAGTAATGTTCCAGCACTCAAATGTGCTATCCCTTCAGGATTCCTTCATTTGTGAAGAAGGCTGTTCCTTTATTACAATGACTAAGAGAGATAAGAGGGAGGAATGCACATTCTGATTATAAATACTAGCAACTAATTGCTATCTTGCATAGTGTACACTTGGTAGCTGGATTGCAATGAGTACTCAGTCACTGAGTGAATTACATAGCAATTATGCAATCAATGTTTACCAATATTCTGACCTCTTTCTATTCTGCTCAATCACTACCATATGGTTTTTACTCCCACCCACCTCTCTCTTGTATACCTTTTTATGTTTGGTTTTTCAAACTAACTAATGCAATACATTCAAAACAGAACTTTTCTCATGCACACATTTGCCCAATATATAAACATATATTCATCTGATTTATTATTCATAAGGAGATGATCTGCTTCAGTCTATATTTATAATTTCAACATTCATATGTCATGATTTCTTTCTATAGACTTCACTCCTTTCTTCTCTTCCATCACTTCTGAGATCTTCCTGAGACCCCCCTCACCCCAAAGAAATAAACTCTAATATAATTTCTATTGAAAACCCCTCTCCTCTTACCAATGGGCTTTTGCTGACAAGACCAATCTTCAATTCTTAACTTAAAATATACAACAGTCTATTTTGAAAGCCACTGGCATGTGATCCACACACATGCTCACTCCCTTCACATAGTCTAACCCTCTCTATATTCACAAACTCTTCCTACATTCACAAACTCTTGTCCATTCCTCAGACCCTTGCTCCCAGCCTTGGCCTAGTTTGCTGTAAGATATGTGTCTGAATATTTTAGGAAGTGTGGGTACTTTTTCCTTTCTCAATTAGAGATCAACATATGTCCATCCATCCTATTTGACTATGTTTCAATAACTGCTCTTCACTATCTGATCTCTTCTGCCCACTTTCTATACCTCTATATATTGACCCCACTGAGGGTTTGTTTTGTACAAGTCCTATGATTATCAACATTCACCACATAGTGTTTGAATGATGTATTATTCCTCCTCCCAAAAACTGAACTGAAGCCCAGTATGGTCTGCAGATGACACCTGTGTGGTAAAACTCTTCTCAAAGCTGACAGTACCTGAGCAAAATATCTACAGCATCCACCGCCTTCCTATTACCAACTCTTTGTCAACTGTGTGCAATGCCAAATATAGAACAAAAAAAGGTATGTTGTGCTGCCTCTAATATATTACTTATTTAATCTAAATTGTCCTAATTGTTGAAGATGAGTTCTTTTATATGAGACCTATGATTAATATCACACAATATGTCATGTTTGCCTGAAATAATTTTTTTTATCATTGCAAAGACAGGTCGAGGTGACACAATCTGGAGCTATATATTGTGACATGCACAATTGACAATACAGAGTACAAGTGACTGTTAAGATCAGACAACATAATGGCATGATAATTGAATGAATAATCTAATCTGTCAAGTGATCATATCAAAAGGAGCAATGATAACCCAAGCTGAAAAGAAGAATATATTATTTAAAGGACCCAGCCTCAGCCTCAAGAACTGGCACCAAAGAACAAGTACTCTATACACAATGCCCCCCACCCACTGCTCCAACCAGACCTCCTGCTGCTCTACTCCTCTGCCAAGTCTCAAGACCATTGTCTTTGATGCCATCAAGAAGGCTATCTGATGTCCAGATACCTCAGAGAATCTGAACTTCTATATCAAAGACCTTGGGCACTTTATCAATTATTGATACATAATGATCCAATAGCTCAAAGATACCACTGAATGGATGACCCTCTGGCATAACTATGAAATCAGACACCACCTTTGCAATGAAACTCAAGAAGACGACTGGGAAGACCTCGCTACCAAATTGTTAACCACTAGCTGGCTAGTCAAGAGAGCCCTCCACATCCAACAGATATTCCACTATGTCCCCTGGGCTATAGCACATTTGCAAGGAGTAACTATTGGAAGCCTCACCCACCTGACAGTTGAAGAAGCCAACTGGGTAGAAGCTGAAGTAGCCAACTATATCGGAAGTAACCATGTCACTGTGGGAAGCCAACAAACCAAACCCACTTTGCCAGGTTTCCACACCACCTCTCTCTGAGATAACCATCAAGGTCACCTCATGAGCCTCATAGAGATATTTGAAGGACCCTCCATCACTATGGAAGTACTCGCCGGAGCCACCCAAATGACCCATTATCCTGTCAGCCTTAATTCGCACTATATCATTTGGGAGCCGAATCAAGAGGAAGCTTAAGAAGACCCTGTCTTTGAAGAGGAGGATCAAGAACTCCAATACCCTACTCCTGAATCAGCCTCCTCTGATACTGAACTGATGAATCCTCAGAAGAAGAAGAAGAGGAATAGCAACAGAGAGTCTATCAGTCCTCTGTCTGCATTCAAGCTGTCCAAGGATTGGAGAATGTTGTTGAAGATAATTGGCCACTATTCTACCCCCTCACCTCTTGGCTGGTGCTTCCCCCTTTTGAGGAATGGATGGTGAAGTCACACCCCAGCAAGTGTTTACCACTGACGAAGGGTACTATACTGTTTAAGCATTTTGTCAGCAACCCTAACCCCAGTGTAATCACCTGTTGCATCGTGCGAGCCAATGGCACATCCATGTCCAGCAATACCATATCCATATTTCAGTGTAATCACCTGTCGCATCATGCGAGCCAATGGCGCATCTGCATTCAGCATTACATTCATATCCTTATTCAGCAGTAAACATTTGTCATATCATGGCCTACAAACCAATAGCTTAACCACATAACATAGCAATATTATAGTTAACCACAGATAGCAATAGCAACTAGATAACAACCATATGTTCAGCATAAGTGAATATGTATAAATACCCCCCCCCAACTGTAGTGAATAAACCTCAGGCAATTGGTTTTGCAATACCAACTTAGTTTTCGAGAACTTTGGGAAAGACTCCAAGAGCCAAGAATAACTCTTGTTTAAGACTGCCACCATGAAAAGGAAACTGCTATGAAAATTGCCGCCACCCTGGATACTCAAGATACTGAGTCAATTGGTTTTGAAATACTAAAGTTTTCGAGAAATTTGGGAAAGACTCCAGAGCCAAAGATAACTCTTGTTCAAGACCACTACCATGAAAAGGAAACAGCTACGAAAATCGCTGCTACCCTGGATACTCAAGATACCAAGTCAATTGGTTTTGCAGAAAAGTAGTTCACAACCAACTTAAGTTTTTGAGAAACTTTGGGAAAAGACTCCAAGAGCCAAGGATAACTCTTGGTCAAGATCACTGCTAAGGACAACTGACTGCCATTAGGAATTCGCCACCATAGACCACTGTGAACTTCAAGAAACCGCACCTGAGATTCAAGTCAGTCAGTTACTTTGCCGCCACTAAGGAATTTGCTCCCACAGAATGTCACGAACTTCAAGTCAGTCAGTTAATTGCTGCCATTAAGGAAAGCTGCCAAGAAAACTGCTCCGTTCAGTAAGCCACCCCATTTAACTCAAGACTGTCACTGAGATCCATCACAAATTCAAACCAGCCATGCATATGGACGAACCGTCATTCAGACTGCACATTCACCCCCCCGCATTCAAGATTCGAGACTCGTATATTGAAGTATAAAGACCCAGCCAAGGAACTTGCATAGTACACTTAGCTTGAGAAAGCCAGGACCACTGCCATTCCAGAGACCTGTTGCCATTCACCTGATGTCAAGTTAATAAGTCAGATGGACGAGTGAGCTGTCAACCTTCGTTTTCTTTATCCATACTGCACCATGAAGAGATTTATCAACTGTCACGAATCCTCCACATATTAAAGAAACAAGTTCTCCCATTAATCAGCCCATATATTCATCTATTATCCACTAAACAACTGAGTCATCTGAGCTGTCATCGACCTCTGACCTTTTGATGATAATTCAAATGAGCTGATCACATGACCATCTACTCGGTGACCCCTTTTCTTATTCGACATACATATCATATGCTTCATCAATCGGCACATTGAGCCCTGCTTGAAGTCTATAGTTATACAAAAAGCATGCCACATTTTGGGGGCTCAACTGGGAATAGTTATCTAAAAAACTTGACCTTTTGGCTCAAGAACCCAGCAGCCATCTACATTGGAGACTCCAGGAGAACCTAGTCAGCAACAAGTGCAGAGACAGCCCTCTTCAGCAGAAAAGAAGGCCCACATCATTGTCAGGACAGCAGTGAAGACCCTACTTAAGAATAGCAGCCAGAAAACTGAATCGGAGGACCGAAATGACCCAGACTACAGCTTGACTTCAAGGGAGAGAAGACAACTCAGAGGACAACCAGAACCCCTTCAGCTTCAAGACCTTGAAGAAGACCTTCCTGAAGAGTATCAGATGCGAATCTATAGAAAGAACTCTGACTGGAGCAACTACATCACCAAAGCTATCAATCGAGCCACCCCTTTAGACTGAGTTTACTTCGAAACATCTGAAGGAGAAGAGAACTATCATCCATACAATCTATAAGACAAGTTCCACCTATACCATCATACTGATAGCAACCCAGACCATGAATCCACCATCAGTTATATCAGTCCACTTGCACCACCAATTTTCCAAACTTCAGTCTCCTGGTCACTCACACCTCGCTACTATCTATAAGAGACAAGGAACTACACTTCTCTTGGAGCCTCAGCATTTGATAGCCCTTATCAGTCAATTAGGAGATCACTACCTTCAAGAACCTATACCCCAGCCTTAATCAGCAAACCCAGATCCCCTATACTGCTAAGACACCATCCTCTACTAGCACTCCCTATATATTGAGCACCCTTACCGACCCCCTCTCCACAAGGACCTTCAAGAAACACTACTCCCAAACCAGACTCAGACTATGAGGATAGTGAAGACAAGCCAGACATGAGTTATCTTCCGAAGTTTCATGGAGCAGACAGTGAAGACATTGAGGAGTTCATTGGAGAAATAGAGGTACAAGCAGCCACCAAGCAATGGGATGCCCAAAGACAACTCAGAATCATTGAGTCACTCTTGAGAGGCCCAGCCTTGCAGAGATATAACCAGGCCAAGATTATTGAAGGAGATATTTATAGACAAGAATGCCTCGACCACCTTCAGAATGCTGACTATCCCCAAAGGTGTACCATCCACAAGAACTGGCTCCATATGCAGTTCAATGGTCTCAAGCATCAACAAGAAGCACAGGAGGCCCCAACCTATATGACCCAAGCACCCAATGAAACCCTGAAGAGTTTCTACCATTGGATTCAAGTACAAATGATCAAGGCAAACCTCCAACTTGTGGTCCAACTGGCATTGGCATCCACTACCTTCCTCAATGGCCTATACCCAGGACTCAGAAGGCAAATCATTAGAATGGGTTATGGGAGCATTGAGCAGCAAATTGCTGGAGCACAAGGATGTTGGGGAGAAGACTATAGACCAGCCCAGCAAGACAACTGCGAGCCAGCCAGAATTGAACCTCCAAGACCTCGAGGATCTACCACAGCAGAACAAGAGAATGCATTCCTCAGAGCCTGGTTAGTCAAATATGAGAACAGGCCCCCACCTTCAGCTCCAGCCCAATTCAGTCAACCACAACAGCAATAGCTGCCAAGAGTACTAGAGAACCCCATGACCATACTCACCAAAACAGATGAAGGACTTAGCCATCACAGTGGAATAGCTGAAGAATCAAGGAGAGAGACAACAAGATTACAGTCATGATAATAGGCCAGACTATCAACAACAAGACAACAGAAGTTCTCAGGCACCACCAGCCACTACTGTAAGCTCAGTTACAACTGGCTCCCATACCCCCACCTGCTTCTACTGCAGAAATCAAGGCCACATCCAAAGGTACTGCCCAAGGAAGTAAGCTACTCAGTCCAATGACAGAAATGTCAACCTCATTCAGATAGATGAAGAGACATGGGAAATGGAAGAAAAAGCAGCCTAGCTTCATGGTCAAGATGATATCTATCCATACTACAAAGCCTTCCCATCCAAGGTGACTTGGGATGCCACCCCCACACAAACCAGAGGACAAGGAAGACTACCAAGGACCCCACTCCCGCTACCAGTAACAGTATCCACAGGCAAGCACCCAAGGCATGGCCATTCCTCCTTGGACACTCCCTAGGAAAATGACAAGCAAGTCAGAAGAGACATCCCTGAGCTTGAGGCTGGACCATCAAGAATATTAAGGACCACTTCACTGCCTGACCTCGAAGAAGATGAGCACATGAGTGTGGAGTCCTCAGCAGACAAGATGCCCACTATAAATAAGAGACCTCACCCCCAAGGAACCAAACATCGAAGGAGCAGCAAACCTCATGCAACAGCCTCTCTTTGGGACCAAATCTGTCAACAGAATGCAGGCCTCACCATTGAGTAAGTCCTCAAGAATGCCCCAGAAGTTAGGCGAAAATTCCTGAAGGAAGCCAAGGAAGATACCAAGAGACTTTCTGTCCAAGGACTACACACACAAGAGCCCAGCACTATCCATGTGGTGCATGAAAATCGGCAATAGGAACATCAATCCACAAGACTTGCAAGCAGAAAGGTGCATGGAGAAAATGGCCGAATCCATATTGATACTGGAGCAGCAGTCTGTATCATCACCCAAAGGATGCTGGAGAGAATCAGATGGAGAATTGATGAAGAAACCAAAGCAAGAGTCATCATGGCAGATGGATCAGCATCTACCCCCCTCAGACTTGTACAAGACATCCCCATTCAAGTAGGGAAAGCCTGCCTCAATATACCTCAAGCTGTCATGACCCCCGCAACCTCCTATGATCTGATCTTGGGAACAGATTGGATGCACTGAGTTGGAGTCAATGTAGTCAGAAGGCAACTCCTAGTCTTCTCCATTCATCAACAGAAGCACAAGGTACCCATCGAGTCAAGAGGATCATCAAGGAAGGCAAGTTCAGCTCCTGAGACAGAATGGCATAGACATTGTGACACACCCACTACTACTACTGAGAAAGAAGACAAGAGTGAAGCAAATTTCCTGTAATGGGAAGTAACTTTAATGCCCCAAGAGATCAAGATAGTGAGTCAGAAGAACCCTTTGTTGGAGTGATCGACATTGAAGGTCTAGCAGAAAGTATTGACAGAGCCAACAATGAAAGAGCAGCACTCAAGTATCCATGCAACTGCTACCCCCACTGATAGAAAACCGAATTTCATGAGCCTTCTGCCTAGGCACATGTGAGCATTTCAAACACTTCTATTCACTAAGAGATAATTGCAACACTTGCCAATTCCTGGACCTCAAGAAGTTTCCAATGCCAACAATTATCAATAAAGATGAAATGAAATGAGCACCAGTCCACAGCTAAGCTCAGCCTCCGACTCCAAAGACATTCAAGAAGACTTACCAAGAACAGCAAAAGATTCTCTCTCACTAACCCATGGAGACTCTCACCATCAAAAGGGATAGCAACAGCTCCTACACCATCACCTGAGCCCTTCAAGTCACCCTGCCTACCTATGACAAGGATTGAAAGAGGTATCTAACCAACAAGGAAGTCAAAGAGCAAAACAAAGGCTTTGTCAAGAAGGGGCACTGTGATTGTGGGAAGACCTTCACCTGCTACTGGTGCAAACATTGAAGCATTAACCTCTGCAAAGATGTCCACAGAAGTCAAGTCAAGAGAAAGGACCCCACCCTACAAGAACCTAGAATTCGCTGGGCCTGCCGGAAGTGCAAGAGGATCGACCATGAAGGAAACTGTGAAGCCAAGAACAAGACCACCATTTGGGACCTATCTCTAGAAGTCCTCACAATCATTGGCTGGTATTGCCATCCACACCAAGGTGAACAAGGAGTCAACCTTGCCTTCACCCTCATGGAAGCCTTGGACCCCCTCGGAAAGCTTGGGTTCAACTATATGAGAAACTCAAAGACAGGAACACATTAGCCATTTTTCAAGTTGGAACGAATGGAGTTCTCACCCATGATTGCAGCCACCAGAGTACCATTCCTCAAGACCCACCTGGTTGTTCAAGTCAAGTTACTCTCACCATTGGCATAGCCTCCCCTTGTACAAACAGAAGGATTGGTCAGATATGACCTCTATCTCCTATATCAAACAACAATCTGACCTAGAAGCACCAAGACCTTTGATCTTCAAATCACACTTGCTATACCACTGGGACTCTATGGACAACTAGCATCAAGATCATCTTTGGCAGCTGAGGTAATCACCGTCGAAGGAAGAGTTATTGACCAAGATGACCAAGGATTCTAAAGGTCATTGTTCGCAATCATGGAAGGAATGACTGATGCTTCAACCCCCTGTAGGCCATCTGTCAGATTCTTTTCCTCAAGACCTCACAGCCTACCATTCAAGAGATAAAGCAGATGGATGGCACCAAGAGAGGATGAGGAGGATTCAGAAGCACCAACAGGGACCCACAGGCACCACCAATTGAGGTCTATGTAGCAAAAGTTTCCCAGTTCAGACAAATGAGGCCCCATATCTGCTGCCCCATTCGAGCTAGAGAAGACAACATCTTGGGGCCATATCAGCAACAAGGCCTTGATGTGCACCTCCCAGTAGAAGCCAACAACTTGATATTTAAACTGTTGATGGAGCTTTGAGAGAAGTATCACCTGCTCTTGGCTGAGGAACAAATTCAATACCAGATGTCACCAATCCACATCCCTATCAGAAACATGGGCTTCAAGGTGATCACTATCCCTAAAGGAACAACACTGGGATATTTCGAACTACTGATTGATACCTATGAGGAAGAAGTCAATGAGTTTTTGGGAAATGGCAAGCCCTCTCTGATGAGACTGACGGTACCAGGGAGAAAGACTCAGCGAGCTCAGCAATCAAAGCCATTGACATTGAGACAACTCTAACTAAGGACCAGCAACAGCAGATACAGAAGTTGATAGAAGAATACAAGGATATATTTACCACCACAGATAATAACTTCCCACCATATCAATATGGAGAGCACCCTATACATACTGAAGACATGAAACCAATCTGACAATGCCCCTACTGAACACAATACCACTTGATTGAATTCGAACAACAACATATAGATGAAATGCTATGAAATGGAGTTATCAGACCCTCATCGAGCCCCTGGGCATCACCAGCAATCATTGTACAAAAGAAAGAAGGATGGAGACTAGTCATGGACTTCAGAAAACTCAACAAAGTCACTATAGAAGATGCTTACCCACTGCCAAGAATCGACAACCTTCTCAATGCCCTCGGATAAGCCAAGTACATGACAACCACTGACCAGTTCCAAGGATTTCAAGTAATCCCCATTGCCAAGGAAGTTATCTGCAAGATGGCCTTCATCACCAGAGAGAACAGTATGAATACCTTTGAATGCCATTTGGACTCTGCAATGCCCCAGCCTCATTCCAACAAATGATGAACCATGTCTACTGGGACCTTATCTGGAGTAATGTGCTAGTCAACATAGATGATGTAATCATCTACTCCGAGACATTTGAGCAACATTTGCAAGACCTCTGCGAAGTATTCAATACCATCCGAAACTCAGGACTCAGACTCAATGCCAAGAAGTGCTTCTTTGGAAAACACCAAGTCGAATACCTGGGATATGTTGTCTCAGCTCAAGGCACATATGCTGACCCCTGCAAGGTGGAGAAAGTCAAGAACTATCCGACCCCCACCTCAGCCAAGGAGACTCTATCCTTCCTCATGTTAGCATCCTACTATCAGTGATTCATCCCAAGATTCTCAGACAAGGCAGCACCTCTCTGAGACAACTCCAAGAAGAACCAACCATTCTACTGAAAGGAAGACCAGCAAAAGTCTTTTGATCTACTGAAGAAGGCCTTCACTGAAGCCCCAGTTCTGGTGTGAACAGATTTCAACAAACCCTTCATCCTGGCAACTGATGCCTCAGCCCTAGGACTTGGATCCATTCTGTTACAGCAAGATGACCACAAGAGAGAGCATATTATCAAATATGCTAGCAAGGCCACAAATGAATCACAGGCAAACTATGGATGGAATGCCTAAGAGTAGTATGGACAGTAGACCATTTCCACAACTATCTCTTGGGAAAGAGATTCGCCCTCATCACAGACCATCAAGCTCTACAATGGTTGTTCAAGAAACCAGAGCCCTCCAGAATCTTTGCAAGATGGATCATATCTCTACAAGAATACCAGTTCACCATTGTCTACAAGAAAGATGCCAAGAATTCCAATATCGATACTCTAATAAGAACTCCCTGAACTCAATAAGAAGGGAAGGAGCCCTCATGAGAGAAGGCTGCTTCCCACTCGCCCAAATGAACCAAGATCTATGCCTCACCCTCACCTGGAGCCTGCACCATAGGAGCTTCAAGAAAGGAATCCAGCCTGCCCACAAGTTGTTCATCTAAAGGAACCTCAAGAAATTTCAAGAAGGTGATGGTGAACTTTGGAGAGTGGAAGGAGATCGATACACCTGAGTTCCAAGAGAAGATGAAGTACCAAAAATCCTAACAACAAATCATGACCAGAATGCACATCAAGGAATTGACACCACTATTGCAAGAGTCAAGAAGTGATACTGGTGGCCAAAGATGAGGAAACAAATTTCAATACACATTCAACAATGTGATACCTGCCAAAGATACTGACAGAAACCCACTGACCAAGCACTATTAATGCCAATTGCAGCACCAGCTGGAGTCTTCCAAAGACTAAGAATAGACATCATCGGACTCCTGCCAGTAACCTGCTGAGGAAAATGCTACATTCTCACTATGGAAGACCACCTGACGAAATGGCTGGAAGCCTTTGCTATCAAGACTGCTGATGCCCAGACAATTATCAAAACCTTATATAATGAAATCTTCAGTTGCCATAGTATCCTCAAAGAAATCATCACAGACCAAGGCTGTGAGTTTGTCAACAAAGCCATGAAGACCTTTGCAAGCAGCTTCAAGGTCAAGCTATGACCAACAACAGCTTACTACCTCCAGACAAATGGACTCACAGAACAAATGAACCAGACCATCAAGCAAGGTCTCAGCAGAACCAGGGATTAACTAAACTGGGACATCTATCTGCCAGTAATCTTATTCAGCATCTGCTCATCCATGGCCACTGCCACTTAGCAGACCCCTTTCTATCTAGTATATATCTGAGAAGCCAAAGACCCTGAGGAACCCATCAAGCTGGATTTGACAAAATGAGTCACAGAAGAAATCACCTGGTTACACGAAGTATACCAGTAAGCATGAGGATTCATCGCTCAAGCCCAGGAATGACAAAAGAAGTATTATGACTGCAAGGCTGATTTGGACCCCCTGCTGATTGGACAGTAAGTTCTGGTATACTGCACCATAATAGAAGGAAACTGGAGTGCTATGCTTGAACTGAAATGAGAAGGATCATATCTCATTCACTAAGTTTTTATGTACCACCCTTACCAACTCAAGACTCTGGATGGAGTTACTCTCAAGACCAAGATACACCACAACTGTATAAGGCTCTACTACTCAAGAGAAGCAAAACACATTTGAACAACCTCTCTTGCTTCATCTGTGTCATTTCTGATGAAGAATGATGGACACTTTGGCTGAACCCAAGAAGCCGATGAATCAGTTCACTTCTCAAGTCCATCAGTGTAACAGATGTCACTACTAGAAATTGCCTCAGATTACAGAAAAAACCATTTCTGAGAGGTTGGAACCCCCAGTGTAACTATGGGAGCCCTCGCCCTAGACAAGGATGGCCAGTCCTCACAAATGCACCAATATTTTATTCACCTCTAGAGTTAAGACCACCGGACTCTGTGTAACCCTCACTACTGAAGATGGCTCAAATTTTGCAAGGGGTAGATGTGATGTACACAATCGACAATGTAGAGTACAAGTGACTGTTAAGATCAGATGATATAATGGTATGACAATTGAATGAATAACCTAATCTATCAAGAGATTATACCCAAAGAAGCAATGATAACCTGAGCCAAAATGAAGAACACATTATTTAAAGGACCCAGCCTCAGCCTCAAGAACCGGCACCAAAGATCAAGTACTCTGTACACAATGCCCCCCCACCTGCCACTCCAACCAGACCTCCTGCGACTCTACTCCTCTGCCAAGTCTCAAGACCATTATCTTTGATGCCATCAAGAAGGCTATCTGGCACCTGGATACCTTGGACCATCTGAACTTCTATACCAAAGACCATGGGCACTTTATCAACTATTGGTACATAATGACTCAATAGCACAAAGATACCACTGAATGGATGCCCCTCTGGCACGACTATGAAATCGGAAACCACCTATGCAATGAAACTCAAAAAGATGACCGAGAAGACCTCATTACCAAATTGTTAACCACCAGCTGGCTGGTCAAGAGAGCCCTCCACATCCACCAGATATTCCGCCACATCCCCTGGGCTATAGCACATTTGCAAGGAGTAACCATTGGAAGCCTCACCCACCTGATGGTTGAAGAAGCTAACTGGGGGTGTGGTTGGTAAATGTTTTGGATAGAATTGGAATCCCAAGGAGATTAGGGTGGGCCATAGTGCAGATGCTGGAGGGAAGCAAGTGTGCCATAATAGTGAATGACCATCAAGGAGTTCCATTCTCACTGGGGAGAGAAGTGCTGCAAGGGGACCCATTGTCCCCTATTCTGTATGCTCTGTCATTGGAACTGCTTCTGGATCGAATTAGGTAGTGGATTGGTGGGTTGACAGTGTTAGGGGTGATCTGGAAGGTTGGTGCATTTGCAGATGATATGGTGGTTGGGCTGTGCTCCGTCCAAGATGTGGGAGAGCTCAATGAAACAGTTGGCTGGTATGAAGAATGCTCAGGCCAGAAGCTGAACTGGTACAAGTGTGAGATGATGGTGCTTGGGAATGAAATCATTAGTGGTGACATCATAGGAAAAGTGGTAGCAGTAGGAGAGGCGGTCTGATACCTGGGTATCTTCCTCTCTGTATATGGGTCAATGCTGCCAATGGCTTGGTGGGAAGGGAAGGTGCATGCTTGGGGGGAGGTATTAAAAAGCTGGGGGGTGCATCATATCTCCTTGGTGGGATGGGTGATGATTCTGAATGTCTACTGGATGCTGAAGCTTTGGTACTTGGCTAATCACTTGGATTTCCTAGCCTGAGTGGTAAAGAGATTACTAAGGCTGGTGAAGGATTGGATCTGGGCTGGGAGGAGAAGTCAAATTAGTTGGGAGATTCTGGCACTACCAGTTGAGCATGGTGGCCTGGAACTAGTGGACTTTTCAATGAAGTTCCATTGCTTGTGAGCATGGTGGCTCCAAAGAGCAGCAGTGCTGAAAGGGGGAGGGTGGGTCCCCCTAATTCAGAAGGTGTGGGAAGCAAGATATGCCCCCAGAGAATTATCTGGAGACCTTTTGGAGGTGGTCCAATGTGGCGGTAGTAGGAGGCTCAGGTATCATGGTTTCTGGTGGGGAGTGATTGAAGGAGGCCATTGGATTGGATGGCAATGGGAGGGAAATGTGGTGGAGGAACACTGAGGGCTGGGGATGTGGCAGTGGCATAAGCTGTTGCTAGGAGGGTCACCGGTAATCGGTTTCTGCCTTGGCAATGGGGTGTATAGCCAATGGGGCTTTGGTCTGGACTGCTGGCCAGTGGGGTGGCAGGGAGTAGGGATTGGAGAGGAGTGGGATTGGTCTGGCCTATGGGCTTGGGGGGCAGAGGTGAGGAAGTGGATCCCTCCAAAGCTCTGGGTGGTGTGGTGGAGAGTGATGAGGTGAAATGTGATGCTGAATTATAGGACTGGATACTTGGTGGCCAGAGGGGACTTTGAGTGTGAGGAGTGCTTGGGGGTTGGGCAGGCTGGTGGGGTAGTGCAGACCCCAGAGAATTGGCTAGGAGAGTGCGAGGTGTTGGATGACTTTTGGAGAGAGGTGGGGCAGTGTATGGGTAGGGTAAATAGGGAATATGAGCTGAGGAGGTGGGATGTACTTTGGGAAAGGGTGCTAGGCATGGTAGGCAGTAAGTGGCTCACACTGGGGTGGGTAGTCACAGTGTGGGTAGGGATGGCAGGATACTGGTTGGTGGTATTCGAGGATGGAAAGAAGTTGACTCTGGGGGAAAAGATGGGGAGGTGGTGGTGGCTGATGAAAGACATACTGACAGATTGGCAGAGGGGCTGGGGCTCTGGGAAAGGGAGCCAAAGGAAGCTAGTTGATGTTATATAGCAAGGGTGAGGGGCAAGTGCAGGTGATCAGCAATGAGATAGTGTTTGAGAGAGTGGGAATGGGGGGGAGAGTGAGTGTGGGAGTAGGGTAGTGTGGTTGGGGCTACCGATGTGATATAAGGACAAATACAATGTTTAGATATGTGTCTTAGTAATAAATGTGGCTATGGTCTATAG
>RQIL01044335.1:0-14635 GCA_003951145.1 Jimgerdemannia lactiflua | reverse complement strand
TTTTTCTCTATAGACCATAGCCACATTTATTACCAATACACATATCTAAACATTGCATTTGTCCTCATACCACATCAGTAGCCCCAACCTATACCATACTACCCTACTTCTATACTTACTCTCTCCCCCATTCCTATTCTCTCAAACATTATCTCATTGTTGATCACCTGTACTTGTTACTCACTCTTACTATATATAACATCAACTAGCTTCCTTCGGCTCCCCTCCCCAGAGCCTCAGCCCCTCTGCCAACCTGTCAGTATGTCTTTCATCAACCACCACCATCTCTCCATCTTTTCCCCCAGAGTCAACTTCTTTCTGTCCTCAAATACTACCAACCAGTATCCTGCCATCCCTACCCACACTATGATGACCCACCCCAGTGTGAGCCACTCATTGCCTACTATGTCTAGCACCCTTTCCTGAAGTACATCCCACCTCCTTAGCTTATGTTCCCTATTTATCCTCCCCATACACTGCCCCACCTCTCTCCAAAAGTCCTCCAACACCTCACACTCTCCTAGCCAATGCTCTGAGGTCTGCACCACTCCACCAGCCTGCCCAACCCCCAAGCACTCTTCACACTCAAAGTCCCCTCTGGCCACCAAGTGCTCAGTCCTATAATTCAGCATCACATTTCGCCTCATCACTCTCCACCACACCACCCAGAGCTTTGGGGGGATCTACTTCTTCACCTCTGCCCCCCAAGCCCATAGGCCAGACCAATCCCACTCCTCTCCGATTCCTACTCCCTGCCACCCAACTGGCCAGTGGTCCAGGCCAAAGCCCTGTTGGCTATCTACTCCATCACTAAGGCAGAAATCGATTACCAGTGACCCTCCTAGCAGCAACTTATGCCACTGCCACATCCCCAGCCCCCAGTGCTCCTCTACCACATTCCCCTCCCACCAAAGTTCAATCTGATGACCTCTCTCAATCACTCTCTATCAGAAACCTCAATACCTGAGCCTCCTACTACCACTACATCTGACCACCTCCAAAAGGTCTCCAGATGATCCTCTGGGGATATATCTTGCTTCCCATACCTTTTGCATTAGGGGCACCCACTCTTCCCCTCTCAGTACTGCTGCTCTTTGGAGCCACCATGCTCACAGGCAGTGTAACTTCTTAGGAAAGTCTACTAGTCCCAGGCCACCATGCTCCACTGGTAGCACCAGAATCTCCCAGCTAATTTGGCTTCTCCTCCCAGCCCAGATCTAATCCTTTGCCAGTCTAAGCAATCTCTTTACCACCCAGGCTGGGAAATCTAAGTGATATGCCAGGTACCAAAGCTTTGGCATCCAGTAGACATTCAGAATCATCACTCATCCCGCCAAGGAGATATGGTGCCCCCCCCAGCTTTTTAGTGCCTCCCCCCAAGCTTGCACCTTCCCTTCCCACCAAGTCTTCAGTAGCACTGACCCATACACAGAGAGGAAAATGCTTAGGTATCAGACCACCTCTCCTGCCAGTACCACTTTTTCTATGATATCGCCACCAATGATACCATTTCCAAGCACCATCATCTCACACTTGTGCCAGTTCAGCTTCTGGCCTGAGCATCCTTCATATCAGCCAACTGTCTCCTTGAGCTCTCCCACATCTTAGACTGAGCCCAGCCTAACCACCATGTCATCAGCAAAGGCACCAATCTTCCAGGTCACCCCTAATACTATCAACCCACCAATCTGCCTCCTAATCTAATCCAGAAGTGGTTCCAATGACAGAGCATACAAAATAGGGAACAATGGGTCCCCTTGCGGCACTTCTCTCCCCAGTGAGAATGGAACTCCCTGATGGCTATTCACCATTATAGCAGCCTTGCTTCTCTCCAGCATCTGTACTATGGTCTGCCCCAATCTCCTTGAGACTCCAATTCTATCCAAAACCTTTGCCAACTACACCTATCACACTCTGTCATATGCCTTCTCTTGATCCAAGAATACCAATCTTCTATTCGCCCCTGCTGCCCTCATCTCTTCAATGATGCCATGCACCTATACCATGCCATCTCTAATTAGTCTACCGCCAATAAAGCCACACTGTTCTTCCCCCAGAACTTGCTGTGCCACTGTCTGTAGTCACACCACCAATACCTTCATTATCAACTTTCTATCTATATCCAGAAGTATGATAGGTTGCCAGTTCTTCCAATTCTCTCTCAGCCCCTTATCCTTATAAAGGAGTGCCACTAGACCTAACTCCTGTCCCTCTATCCAATTTCCTAAGTCAATCACAGCTCCACACATCTCTTTCATCTCCCCAAGCATACCTTCAATATACATCATTTTCTTCCAGAAATCCCATGGCAGCCCATCCTCCCCTGGTGCTGTCCCATTCTTTATAGCTGATAGCACCTTCGAAATTTCATCCTCCTGAATAGGGTGAGTCAGCTCCCTCAGCCCCTTGGCCCCTGGTGGGGTCCACTTCTCCAGAAAGCCTTCAATAGCCCTGCCATCCTCTCCTCCCTCCTCCTCACTCCACAGGTTTCCCCATCACCCCTTGAGTGAACCTAGGATATTCTGCACCCCTATTATCATCTCCCCATCCTCTCCTATAATTCCTTCCCACCTCTGCCACACCTTGCATGCTCTTAAAAGCCTGGTGAGATACTTCATAGGCCTTTCTCCTTCCTTCAGCCCCTGCTACCTCAGTTGTGCCACCATCTCCTGCATCTGTAGCTCCTCTTCCTCCCTTATGGCATCCTTCAGCTCTTTAATTTCCTTCTCCATTCTCTCCATCCTCCACTCTCCACCTTTCTCCTCAGCCCCCTCCTGGCCCCTAGTAGATGTCAGTAAGAGGCCCTCCAGTTGGTGTGAGATTTCCACCATTCGCTTTTTCCTAATCTTTCCCTTCACTCTCCCCACCTCACCCCAGTATATCTGTGCAGCAGCCTTCAGCTTCAGCCACCGATCTTCTATGACCACTCCTTTCTTTCTCCAATGTGCAATACTATCTGCCACCTCTACCCTCCATTGTTCTTACACCGCCTTGTCTTTCAACAAGGCACAGTTAAGTTGCCAATGTTCAGGCCCATCCCCACTCCTCCCAAATGTCCCCTGCCCCACTATCCCCCAGTGATCAGACCAGGGACACTACATTACCTCCAATGCCTTCCAGACATCCATCCTCCAACAGTCTGCCATGAGGATCCAGTCGATCCATATCTCCAGTCCATGCACCCAGTGAGTATAGACTGCCCTATTCCCCCACTTATTGTACTCTGCATCTCCCAATGCACTCAGCCTCTCTATTTTCTCCCATCTATCCAGTCTCCCGCTTCTACTTATTCCCTCTAAACCCCCATCAGATCGGTCCACAGTAGCATCTCTGACTATATTAAAGTCCCCTCCAAGTATATCAACTCCAGCTTCCACCAAGGTTCCACTTTCTAACAGCCTCTCTATCCAAGTTATTCACTCTTCTCTTTCTGCCAGACAATAATAAGAGCCCACCACTATTGCCCCCCACTCTGGCCTTGATCATACCCCCCATAACAATCAATCTCTCCACCCCCCAGTGTCTCTCAGTTCCCCTTTGCCTTTCCTTATCAAAATTCCAACTTTTCCTTACCATTTGGCTACCCCTCCCCATTCTCTCAACCAGTTTAACTTGTCCACCTCATCTTCACATCTCACATCCTGAAGTAGAAAAACATCTGCTTCCAAACCCTTAAGCCATGCAAAAATTTTTCAATGTCTCCCTGATTCCCTTAGCTCATTGACAATAAGTGAAAAAATATTGGTTGTACTGCTCATATTGAAGAATGTATGAGTTGCATGCCCACTCTAGATCTCCATATTCTGATCCATCCTAGACAAATCCAGCTCCCTCTCAGCTTCTAGCTCCACCTCCTCCCTCTTCTTAGCCTCCAGTACCACTAAAATTTCTTATACATCCTTGGTGTCCTTCTCTTCCATTATTGAGCAATAGTCCTCACATACTGTTATCCACATCTCTGCTCCATTCTAGGCATTCTACCCCCCAACCACCATTCTACATACTGCTCCTTTTAACTCCCCTTCTCTAGCAGCATCTAATGAAAATACCAAGAGAAAGGTTCTTAGCAATGATGCCAAATAAAGATCTACAATGTTCCATGAAGTTCCATGACTAGCTAAGACTGGAACGGAAGTGATAAGAATGTTCTAGCTATGGCTTAGTGCCAAGAGAGGATTTCTAATCATTCAGAAGGTGCTGGAAGGTTACAGAAAGTACTAGAAAGACTAAGAAAAGACAGGGAAAAGAAATAAACTACACTAAAATGTTACAATCAAGATGGCTATCTGGTACCTAGATATCTCTGACTATCTGAACTTCTATACTGAAGACTTTGGGCACTTTATCAACTACTACTACATCATGACCCAGTAGCTCAAGAATACTACTAATCAGATGACTCTCTGGCATAACTATGAAATTGGCCATCACCTCTATAATAAAACTCAAGAAGATAATTAGAAAGACCTTGCTACCAAACTGTTAACCACTAACCAGCTGATCAAAAGAGCCCTTCATATCCACCAAATCTTCTACTATATGCTCTAGGCTATAGTGTACTTGCAAGGAGTAACCATTACTATAATTATCTCCACTATAACTTAGATAGGTCCAAGATATTTCACTGTCTAATATGTTAGATATAGCTTGGCCTGGACATCAATAATATCTACAATATTCTCAATGAATTAGCTTAAAAGAACTAGTGTGAGAGCCTATTCCCATGCAGGACTTATAGACTATCTAATTTAGATTTACACAGTAATATGAGGTCTGATAAGGAATGTATAGGTTCCAATATAGGCATTCATATATGCCATTACCAATAAAAAAGAGTACCACTAACAGCTTCGTCAGTCAGCAGATTCTTTAGAGTTGGTCACTGCCAATCAGGGATATATATGTATAGTCAGCAAGAACATTGCAGAATTCGAATCACATCTCTGCAGAGATCAGATCTTGGATGCTGAGTTCACCTACAATAATGCCATCCAATCATCTACTAGTCTTTCCCCTTTTTAGTTACTATATGGTCAAAACTCTGAGACCTCTGCAAGCCTAGTCTCATTCCAGCAATCCAGTTACACACAAGTCCCTACTGCTCAGAACCTTATTGACAAAATGGATTCCCTTCTCAAGATCACTACTGCAAATCTGCAAAAGGCTCAACAATATCAAGCTAAGTATACAGATAAGAAATGACATAATGTCAACTATACAATTGGAGATATGGCTCTACTCAAAGCTGGTAACATCAAAGCCCAATCTCAAGTTAACTGCTAGTCAGCCAAATTCCAACCCAAGTACCTTGGACCCTTTGAGATCACTGAACAAGTCTCTATCTACTCCTATCATCTCAGTCTGCCAATATCCATATGTATATATCCAGTATTCTATGTGTCACAACTCAAGGCCTGGAATCAGTCACCCCCTTACTCTGGCTGAATTCTGACACCCTCAGTACCAGTTATAGTTGAAGACCACATTGAGTATGAAGTTGAGAAAATCTTAGACAAATGAGTCCAATACTGTTACACAGAATATCTAGTCAAGTGGATGGGCTACCCTGAATATAATGCTACCTGGAAACTTGCCACCAATCTCAAGAACTCTCAAGACCTCATCCAAGAGTTCAAGCAAAAAGAAACTCATTGACTACCTATGAGGTTCTCCCCTTGGATAGTAGATGATATACTATACTAATCAGGTACATTACATATTGGGGCACTCTAAGGGATACAGTATCAGCAACAAGACCTACAGAAGAACTCTGTAAACCTTGCAACTAATGAGGTTCAAACCAGTTCTCATCTAATCAAGATGATACTTTGGCCCTTGCCTTATACAAAGATGGCTGGTCCTTGCCAATGAGCCAATATATTTTATTTGTATTTTCTTTTGGTTTTATTTTCTTATGTTACCTTTCAAATTCAATGAGAACATTGATTCTTAAGGAGGGAGAGATATAATATTTTAGCATAGTTTATTTCTTTTCCCTGTCTTTTCTTAGTCTTTCTAGTACTTTCCATAACCTTCCAGCACCTTCCAAATGATTAGAAATCCTCTCTTGGTACTAAGCCATAGCTAGAATATTTTTGTCACTTCTGTTCCAGTCTTAGCTAGTCATGGAACTTCATGGAACATTGTGGATCTTTATTTGTCATCATTGCCAAGAACCTTTCTCTTGGCATTTCCATTAATTTCTCAGATCCTTCTGGATCCTTCTTTCAGATCTTGTATAAATATCCTCTCTGTTCTCTCGAATAAAGCTCAGAATATTTTCTCCCAGAAACTATAAGATCATTTTGAATTCTTAGTAACTCTTCGAGCTACTTTGAACTACTAGAACCAAGTCACTTCCTCATTTAAGAAACCAGAACTATTATATTGATAGTATCAAAGATAAGGATCTTGAGACTTAGCAAAGAGGTAGAGTGGCAGAAGGTCTAGTTGGAGCAGTGAGAGGAAGGCATTGTATTATAGTTACTGTTCTTTAGTACCAGTTCTTAAAGCTGAGACTAGGTTCTTTAAATAATATAGTCTTTATTTTAGCTTGGATTATCATTGCTCCTTTTAGTATAGTCACTTAATAGATTAGGTCAGTTATTTGATTATTATACCATTATGTCATCTGATTCTAGCAGTCACAGATACTCCATATTCTGACATTATTAATTGTATATATCACATCTACTCCTTACAAAATTAGAGCCATTCTTAGTAGTGAGGGTTACACAGATATTGAGGGTCTTAATTTTCCCTAAAGAATAAGTTGTCAGTATATTAATAGAAACTGGCTATATCCTCATATAGAGCAAAGGGTCTATTACTAAATTAATCATTTGGAAGAGATTTGAACCCAACTAGTAGCTTCATTTCAGTATGCTTCAGTTCACTAAATGTTCTACTAGTTTTAGGGTTCCAAGGTAAACTTCTGATACTTAAAGCACTAGTTATTGCCATATATTATTAATAATTTAAGAAAGTCAATACAGAGATTGAGCAATATATTTTATTTCTACTAAGTAGTAGGTTCTAATGTAGTTATAGTATATCTTGGTCTTAAGTATAACTCTATCCAGAGTCTTAAGTTAGTAGGTATGGTTCATAAAAACTTAGTAAATAAGATAAGATCCTTTCTATTTTGGTTTAAGTCTAGTACTTCAGTTTTCTTCTATAATGGTATAGTATACTAAGACTTATTATCTAATAAGCAGGGGTTCTAAATTGATCTTATAGTCATAGTACTTTTTTTGCTATTCCTGAGCTTTGGTGATGAATTCTTATATTTACTAGTATACTTTATATAACTAGGTAATTTCTTCTGTAACTTATTTTATCAAATTTAGCTGGATTGATTCCTCAGAGTCTTGAGCTTCTTGACTATATACCAGATAGAAAGGGGTCTGCTAAGTAGTAGTTGCTTTGAAGATATGGATGCTGAATAAGATTGCTAGCAAGTAGATATTCTAATTTAGTTGATTCTGAGTTCTACTGAAATCTTACTTGATAGTCTGGTTCATTCATTCTATAAGTCTATTTATTTGAGAATAATAAGTTATTATTGGTCATAGCTTGATCTTTGAAGTTGCTTACAAAGGTCTTCATGGCTTTATTGATAAATTCTTAGCCTTAATCTGTGATAATTTCCTGAAAAATACCATGGTGGCTGAAAATTTCATTATATAGAATTCTGATGATTGTCTGAGCATCAGCAGTCTCAATAGTAAAGACTTTAGGCCATTTCATCAAGTAGTCTTTGATGGTGAGAATATAGTATTTTTCTTAGCTAGTTACTAGTAGAGGTCTAATAATATCTATTCCTAATCTTTGAAAGGTTCTGGCTAATGCTGTGATTGGCATTAATGGTGCTCTGTTGGTAGATTTCTGTCAGTATCTTTAGCAGGTATCATATTGTTGAATGTGAGTTGAAATTTGTTTCCTTATCTTGAGCTATTAGTATTATTTCCTAATTCTTGCAATTATAGTACCAATTCCTTGATGTATATTCTAGTTATAATTTATTGTCAGGATTTTTAGTATTTTATCTTCTTTTGGAACTCATGTATATTGATCTCTTTTCTCTCTAAAGTTCACTATTATCTTTTTGAAATTTCTTGAGATTTCTTTAGATAAATAGCTTATGGGCAGGCTGAATTTCTTTCTTAAAGCTCCTATAGTATAGGTTCTAGGTGAGGGTGAGGTATAGTTCTTGGTTTATTTGAGTGAGCAGGAAGCAGCCTTCTCTTATGGGAGCTTCTTTTCTTCTTATTGAGTTTGGGGAATTCTTGATAAAGTATCAATATTTGAATTCTTGGTACTTTTCTTATAGATAATAGTGAACTGGTATTTTTGTAAGAATATGATCCATCTAGCAAAGATTCCTAAGGACTCCAGCTTATTGAATAACTATTATAGAGCTTGATAGTCTATAATAAGGACAAATTTCTTTTTTAAGAAATAGTAGCAAAAGTAGCTCCATAGTTTATCTGTGATTCATTTGTAGCCTTGCTAGTATATTTGATAACATGCTCTCTCTTGTGGTTATCTTGCTAAGACAGAATTGATTCAAGTCCTAGAGCTAAGATATTAGTTACCAGGATAAATGGTTTGCTAAAATCTAGTTACACCAGAACAGAGCTTCAGTGAGGGCCTTCTTGAGTAGATCAAATGACTTCTGCTGGTCTTTCTTCTAGTAGAATGGTTGGTTCTTCTTGGAAATGTCTCAAAGTGGTACTGTCTTATCTGAGAATTTTGGGATAAATTACTGATAGTAGGATGCTAATATGAGAAAGATAGAATCTCTTTTACTGAGGTGGGGATTGGGTAGTTCTTGACTTTCTCTACCTTGTGGAGATCAGTATGAGTACCTTGAGCTGAAATAATATATCCCAGATATTCAACTTGGTGTTTTTTAAAGAAATACTTCTTGGTATTGAGTCTGAGTCCTGAGCTTCAAATAGTATTAAATACTTTGTAGAGGTCTTACAAGTATTGCTCAAATGTTTTAGAGTAGATGATTATATTATCTATATATACTAATATATTTCTTCTAATGAGATCTTGGTAGATGTGATTCATCATTTATTGAAATGAGGCTAGTACATTATAAAGTCCAAATAACATTTGAAGATATTTATACTATCCTTGTCTAGTGATAAAGACTATCTTGCAGATGTCTCCCTTAGCAATAGGTATCATTTGGAATTCTTGAAACTAGTCAGTAGTAGTCATATACTTACCTTTTTCAAGAACATTGAGGAGATCATCTATTATTAGCAGTGGGTAAGCATTTTCTGTAGTAATTTTATTAAGTTTTCTAAAGTCTACAACTAATCTTCATTCTTCTTTCTTTAGTATAATAATTGCTGGTAAAGCCCAGGGGCTTGATGACAGTCTGATAACTCTATTTTATAGCATTTCATCTATATATTATTATTTGAATTTGATCAGGTAGTATAGTGTTCAATAGAGATATTATTAGATAAATTTCACATCTCCTATATATATAGGATATTCTCTATATTGGTATGGTAAAAAGTTATTATATGTGGTAATAAATATATCCTTATATTCTTTTATCAACTCCTATATCTATTATTGCTGGTTTTTGATCAGAGTTGTCTTGATGTTGATAGCTTTGATTACTGAGCTTATTGAGCCTTCCTCTCTAGTACTGTCAGTCTCACTAGAGAGGGCTTGCTATTTCCCAAAAACTTAAAGACTTCTTCCTCATAGATGTCTATTAGTAGTTCAAAGTATCTTAGAATTGTTCTTTTGGGAATGATTATCACTTTGAAGCCCATATTTCTAATAGGAATATAAATTGGTAATATCTGATTATGAATTTGTTCTTCAGTTAGAAGTAGGTAGTACTTTTCTCAAAGCTCTAGTGATGGCTCAAATATCAAGTTGTTGGCTTCCACTGGGAGGTATATGTCAAGGCTCCTTTATTAGTAAAATTGTAGAATAATATCTTCTCTTGCTTGAATGGAGTGATAGATATAGAATTTTATTTGTCTGAATTGGACTATTCTTGCTAAGTAGACCTTGATAAGTGGTGCATGGGGGTCTCTATTGGTACTTCTAAAGCCTCTTTGTCCTCTCTTGGTATTGTTCAGTTGCTCTACTTCTTGAATAGTAGGCTGTAAAGTCTTAATGAAGAGGATTTGGCAGATAGCTTTCAAGGGGCTGAAAAATCAGTGACTTCTTCTTGTATTATAAATAATGACCTTCAGGGAACCTTGATAGTTCTGATAAATGACTCTTTCTTCTATAGTGATTACTTCAGCTACTAAGAATGATCTTGATACTAGTTATCTATAGAGTCCTGATGATATGGCAAGTGCAATTTGAAGATTGAAGGTCCTGGTACTTCTGGGTCAGATTGTTGCCTGATAGAGGAGATAGAGATTATATTCAACTAATCCTTCTGTTTGTATAAGAGGGGGCTGCACTCAGAGTGAAAGCAGCTTGACTTAGATATCTAGCTGAGTCTTGAGGAATAGTACTCCAGTAGCTGCCATTATAGATAAGAACTCCATTTGCTCTGATTTGAAGAATAGCCAGTATACTTCTGTCTTCAGATTCCTTATGTAGTTAAATCCAGTCTTTCTAAGGGGGTCTAAGGCTTCTATGAGAATGAAGGTAAGATTGACTTCTTATTTACCTTGATATGAGTGGCAATATTAATGAATAATAATAAGAACTTCTAATAATAGATCCCAAATAGTAGTCTTGTTCTTGACCTTGCAGACTTCTTTATGGTTGATCTTCTTATATTTTTGACAGGCCCAGCAAATTTGAGGTTCTTGTAGAGTGGAGTCCTTTCTCTTAACTTGACTTTTATAAATATTCTTACTGAGATAAATACTTTGATATTCACATCAGTAATAGGTAAGGATTTTTCCACAATCATAGTGTCCTTTTTTGACAAAGCCTTTATTTTGCTACTCAGCTTCCTTACTGGTAGAGTATCTCTTCCAATACTTATTATAGATAGGCAGAGTGATCTGAAAGGCTTGAGTAATAGTATAGAAACTATTGTTATCTCCTTTGATTGTGAGGGTCTCTACAGATTGATGGGAAAGGACCTTCTATTGTTCTTGGTAGGTCTTTTTGAAGGTCTTTAGTGTTGGGAGTTGTACTCATCTGAGGACTAGTACTTATTTCAATTTATCTCTATCTTTAATTACTAGCATTGAAACCTTCTTGAGCTCCAGAGTTCAGCAGTTGCTGCAGTCATCTTTTGGTGAGTAGAAGCAGTTGTAGTGCTCACATATACCTAGGCAGAAGATTTGTACAATTTGATTTTCCATCAGTGGGAGTAGTGGTTGTGTGAATGGTCCTGCAAACTTGAGTACTACTCTTTTATTATTAGTTCTATCAATACTTGCTTCTAGATCTTTATTGTCAATGACTCTGACAAAGGGATCTTCTTATTCACTATCTTGATCTCTAGGGGCATCAAAGTCATTTCTCAGCTCTTGCAGGAAATTGGCTTCACTTTCATCTTTTGTTGTAGTAGGGGTATTGTTATATCTTTGCCATTCTATCTCTAAAGCTTGGCTTGCTTTCCTTGATGACTCTCTTGATTCAATGGGTACCTTGTGCTTCTGTTTATAGATAGAGAAGACTAGAAGTTATCTCTTGATATCCATATTTGCTTCAACTCAGTATAGCCAGTCAGTTCTCAGGATCAGATCATAAGAAGTTATAGGGGTCATGACAACTTGGAGTACATTGAGATAGGCTTTCCCTACTTGAATAGAGATATCTCACAAGTCCAAGGAGGATAGATGCTAATTCATCTGCCATAATGACTCTTATCTTTATTTCTTTGTCAATTTTCCATCTAATTCTCTCCAATATTCTCTGAGTAATAATACAGACTACTGCTTCAGTATTGATGAGGATTTGGGCATTTTCTCCATATACTTTTCCATTTGTAAGTCTTGTAGATTGATGTTCTTAACATCAATTTTCATATACTATGTAGATAGTGCTGGACTCTTGCATATGTAGTTCTTAGACAAGAAGTCTCTTAGTATCTTCTTTGGCTTCCTTTAGAAATCTTTGCCTAACTTCTAGTATATTCTTGAGGACTTACTCAATAGTGAGGCCTGTGTTCTGTTGACAGATTTATTTTCAAAATAAGGCTGCCATATGGAGTTTACTACTTCTCCAGTATTTGAGTCCTTGAGGGCAAGATCTCTCATTCTTATTGAGCATCTCATCTGCTGAAAATTCTATACTCATGTATTTACCTTCTTCAAGGTCAGACAGAGAAGTGGTCCTTGATACTCTTAATGGTCTAGCCTTAGGCTCAGAGGTATCTCTTCTGACTTGCTTATCATTTTCCTGAAGAGTATCTGAGGAGGAATGCTCATGTCTTGGGTACTTATCTGTGGATACTATTACTGGCAATGGTAGTAAAAGTGGGGTCCTTGGTAGTCTTCCTCACTCTCTGGTCTATACTGGGGCAGCATCTCAAGTCACCTTGGAAGAGAAGACTTCATAGTATAGATAGGTGTTATCTTAGCCATAAAGCCAGGCTGTTTCTTCTTCCATTTTCTATATCTCTTCATTCACCTGAATGAGATTAATATTCCTATCATTGGACTGGATAGCTTGCTTCCTTGGGTAGAACCTTTGAATATGGTCTTGATTTCTATAGTTAAAATAAGTAAGAGTATAGGAACTTATTATAGATGAGTCTGTAGTTGTGGCTGATGGTGTCTGAGAAGAACTCTTATTGTCTTGTTGTTGGTAGTCTGGTCTGTTATTATGATGATAGTCTTGTTATCTTGTACCTTAGTTCTTTAGCTATATCACAGCAATGGCTAGGTCCTTCATCTGCTTGGTGAGTATTATCATAGAGTCCTTTCAAGCTCTCAATGGTAACTGCTATTGCTGTTGTTACCTGAATTAAGTTGGAGTTAGGAGAAGGGGCTTGCTCTTGTAGATGGTAATCTGGGCTCTAAAGTAGATATTCTTTTATTCTACCATAGTTTCTTGAGTCCTTGAAGCCTTGGGTCTGATTGATTTATAATATTCTTGCACTTACTGGGCTAGTCTATAGTCTGCTTCTCAATATCCCTATACTCTAGTGACTTGCTGCTAAATACTCTGATAATCCATTCTAATAATTTACCTTTGGAGCTCCAGATATAAGCCATTAAGGAAGATGATTGAAGCTAGTGCCAGTTGGACTATAGGCTGCAAGTTTGTCTTAATTATCTGAGCTTAGATCTGATAGTAGAAACTCTTTGGAGTTTTATTGGCTGCTTGGCTCATATAAGTCAAAGCCTCCTATGCTTTTTATTGATGCTCAAGTCCATTGAACTGAGCATGAAGCCAGGCCTTGTGGATGTTGCATCTGTCTATATGGTCTCTATTTACTTGAAGATAGTTGGTACATTCTTCTCTGTAGATTTCATCTTTATTTAACTTCGCTTGATTGTATAGCTATAGGGCTGAATCTCTCGAAAGTGATATTATAATTCTAAGCTATCTTTGGACATTCTATTGTTTGGCAGCTATTTGTATCTCAATTTCTCCAATAAACTCCTCTATATCTTTACTATCTGTATTATGAAATTTCTGAAGATATATCTCATATCTAGTTTATTTTTGCTATCTTCACTATCTAAGTCTGGTTCAGAGGTAGTGTTTCTTGATAGTTCTTATAGAGATGGAGATAGTGAAGGCACTCAATATATAGAAGATACTGGTAGAGGGCAGTATCTCAGTAATGTAGAGAATCTGGCTTATCTGACTAAAGTTAGAGTGGAGGTTCTTGAGAGTAGTGATCTCCTAGTTGACTAGTAGTGGCTATTGAATACTGAGGCACTAGAAGGACTAGTGTTCCTTGTTCTTTGTAGATAGTAGCAGAGAGTAAGTGACTAAAGCACTGAGGCTCAGATGATTGGAGGTACAAGTGAGCTTATATAACTAATATTGAATTTGTCTACTCTTTACTATTATGAAGCAGTGAGGTCCTGTTCATCTTACTGGAAGTCTGTGTTACTATCTATATAGTAGTATAGATTGAATTTATCTCCTGAGTTATATGAATGGTAATCTTTCTCTCCTTCTGATATTTCAAAATATACTCAGTCTAGTAAAGTGGCTCAGTTGATGGCTATAGTGATATAGTCACTTATATCTGAATTCTTCCTATAAATTCAGATCTAGTACTTCTTAGAAAGGTTTTCTTTTTGGTCTAGGCCTTAAAGCTGAAGGGGTTCTAGTTATTCCCTGAGTTGTCTTCTTTCCCTCAAGGCAAGCTATAATCTGGGTCACTTCTTTTGTCTGATTTGGTTTTCTGGCTACTGTTTCTGAATAGAGTTCTGGCTACTATCTTAATAATAGTATGAGCTTTCTTTTCTACTAAAGAAGGCTGTTGCTGGCCCTGAACTTGTTGCTGGCTAGATCCTCCTAAATTCTCTACTGTAGATAGCTGTTGAGTTTTTGAGCCAAATGGTCAAATCTTTAAAACTTTCCTAGTTGAGCCTCCAAAATGTAATATGTGATTTGTATATTTAATTGCTTCTATACAGCTCAATATATCACTTGTGAAGCACAGTCTCCAAATTATATATATTGTTCAAGGTTGATTATAGGTCATAAATTA
>RQIL01044324.1:0-14650 GCA_003951145.1 Jimgerdemannia lactiflua | reverse complement strand
TAATAATAAAGTAGTATAATTAATAGCTATAAAAGATTGTCTCTGGAATATTTACTATTAATAAGATTAAATAAGTATTAAAGGATTAACTGAATATTATCTGCTGTGATGATAGAGCCAAATTTGGAAGAAGGAATAAGAGATAGACATTTGATTGCAACCAGTCCCAAATTAGTATAGTCTTATAGTTAACAGTCCCTGATTTTGCCAAATAGTAAGATTATTCTGCCAATGTCGAAATTGAAGACCTGATATAGTATAGCACTTTGCCAAATAGCAAGATTATTTCACCAAATGGCAAAATGACTCAAAACTTAGCCACATAACTCAACCACCACATAGCTATCAAACTTGTATAAATATCCTAGTATGTTAGAATGAATAAACCTCAGATCAAAAGTATTAGAAAAAGAACAAGTATACTGATAAAGGATCTTTGGGATTACCTCTTAAGCATATTCGGCCTCAAGAAACTACTGACTCTGGAAGTCAAGAAGACAAGAATTCAAGATAAAGAAATCCAACATACTTGCCAAGCTTAGCATCTGCTACATTATAACTTGGTGCCCATTGGCTAGTAATTCAAAATGAATTCCTCACTTTCAAGCTGAACAATGAACAACCATTACTAGAACCCATATAACACTATCAGACAGAATGAATATAAGACTACTTATATTTCACAGATATATCTCCAATGAATCAATTATTAACTTTATTGATGATTTTGAGCAGTATATCACTGTTAGGACCCTAACTGCAGTACAGCAAGTAGCCCTACTCTCTGTAAGTTTTTGAGGCCTAGTAAGAACTGCCTTCACTACAGTCAATCATACAGAGACTGATGATCCAGCAGTACTATTAGCTATGAAGATTTGGCTCTGAAACACCTACTACACCAATGAAATCAAACAAGCTCTCAAGGATCAATTAAATACTATCTGTCAAGAAATATCTGAAGATCTAAATATATTCTACATAAGGATCTGGCATCAAATAGTCCTGGCTGACTATCCTGATGCAGTTCAAGACCAGGTGGCTGAAAATACCTTCATGAAAGATATTCACCAAGAAATCGTCTTTGCCATCCAATCCACTTCAATGGCACTGAACCTGATACAAAAAGTCACCTATGCTCAAAGATACTAGACTGCCAGACACCCACAAGGCCATATAATAGAAAGAGTAACTAGAGTAAAAATCGAAACAAGGAATACCCACATAGTCCCAACTGCTATAGTCAATAAGAATACTCATAATAACAACTACTACTTCAAGAACCAAAAAAGGCTGATCTGATGGAGGAACTGGTCAAACAGTTTGTAAAAATGACTACACATCTGAGCAATATAGTCAAGGAGTTCAAGAAGCAGCCAGTACAGAAGTTTGCTGCCACAAATGAAAGATGAAATGTGCTACAAATGTAAAAAAGAAGACCATTATGCCTCAGATTGTATAGCAGAAATCAAGTATAAGGCTCAATCAAGCAATACAGCTAGGAATCAAGAATAAGCAAATACTATTATCTTTGAGGAGATTAGAGAATCAGAGAACGAGCAGGAGGAATAAGAAGCTTATCCTATTATCTCAAGCAAGAAGGACACCCAAGCTACTCCTTACAAGAAGCCTGTAGGTGTCTTCAAAGAAGACCCAAGTACAGACAAAGTGATCAGAAGTAGTTACCAAAAAAGAGACACAGCAAAGTAAGGCTAACCAAGATATGGAGCTAAAATAAGATGCTGAGCTTAAACAAGTAGTAGAAGATATTATCTGAAATACTACTCCATCAAGTGAAGGAAAGAAGGAGCAGAAGTTACACAAGACCAAGACTTTCAAGTATGATATCTTCAAGGATCTCAAAGACCAGAAAGTCAATGCAACCTTTGGTCAACTGCCAGAAATCCCAACTTTCAGGCAACAAATGAGAACAGGAATCTCAGACATAGGAAAGGATCAAGGTTGGAGAATCATTGAAGCCAACAATGCTTAAGAGGACTCAAGTGAAGAGGGTGAAGATAATTGGAAGACATCAGCTTATGCCACCTGTCAGATCAAAGACTGAGTCTTTGAGACTATCATTGATATAGAAGCTAGAGAATATCTTATTACTAAGAAGGCAGTAGACTGCTTAGATTGGAAAATAGAAGAAGCCACTAAACTGGTATTTGTCACAGCTGATGGAATATGAGCAACACCTTTAGGAAAGATATAAGATGTGCCAATTAAGTTTGGAGAAGCCACTATTTTAGTAAATGTCATTATTACCAATGCAACTAACTATGATATCCTCATTGGCAATCAATGGCTTTACAAAGCCAAGACAATGATTAATCTTAGTGCTCAAAAGATGCAGATTGTCTATTGGGGAAGAAAGATCAGAATTCCCATCAATGTTCACAAAGGAGTCTGCCCTGAGATGGAGGAAGAACAAGAAGAAGAGGCCTATATAGTCACCTCAAGGAAAGGAAAAGGCAAGCAGTTGATGGAAGAAGAATGGTACATGAAAATTACAAATGGATATATACCACAAGAAGTGTACCCTTATGGCAAAAGAATGTCCTGTGCCCAGCACCTGGATCACTACTACTCCTGCATTATCAAGATAAAGGAAATCACCAGCAAGACAAAGAAGAATCAGAAGGAAATAGAAGATGGACCACCAGAGCTTCTAGATGATAGTAATGATGAAGATGAGATAATCACAGTCAAGATTTGGAGAATCCATCTGGATACAGTTATACTACAGTATAAATCAGAAAATATAGAGAATGGACCTATCTACTACCTCACACACCATACTCGAACCATAGATCACAACCATCCTTGGAACAGGAATTGAAGTAGCCATTCCACCAAACCATATCAGGATCCTCAAGACAAGAAGTAGCTTGGTGAAAAGTGAAATATCCATAGAAGGAGGAGTCATTGATTCAGATTATATAGGAGAAATCCTCCTTCTTGCCAGAAACCACAACTCAACAATTCCATTTAAAGTAAAAAAGAAGGATCAATTGGTACAGATACTCATCCTATCTCTCCTCAACCCAAGAATCAAGGAGGTGATGAACAGCAGATAAATAAAGCAAGGAAGAGCTGGATTCAGCTCCATAAGAAGAGGAATCCTTACAGCAACTAGGATTACAGAGTTAGAGCACAAGAAGGAAGAAAGCCAAGACAAATACACCTATATAATTGGAAAAAGATTTCCACTCAGGAAAGAATTACAAGACCTCTTGCATATATTCAAAGATATACTAGCCATGGACTTCAAGGACATCAAGACCAAGGAGCTCTTATACTATCATGATGTTAATATAGGAAGTGCAAAGCCAATTTATCAGAAGGCCCATCCTATTCCACCAGCTTATAGAGAATGGCTCAAGACAGAAATCAAGAAGATGGAGGAATCTGAGATCATCAAGGAAGCCAGCAGCCCTTGGTCATCACTTTTAGTCCTTATATCAAAGAAAGAGAGCAACCAGGAGAATTCACACCCAGACTCTGCACAGACTACCAAAGACTCAATGAGATCACTGAAAAAGACAGACAACTACTGCCCAACATTGGTGACATCCTTATCATACTGGAAAATGAGACATAATTTTACACTACTTTTGATCTGTTCTCTGGATTCTACCAAATCAGCCTTATACCAGAAGCCAGCAAAAGATCAGCCTTCATCACTCCTGATGGAACCTATGTCTATCTTCATATACTCTTTGGAATGTGCAATGTACATACAAGTAAGTTTTCAGCAAATGATGAATAGTATCTTTAGAGATATTATGGAAAGATAGATGATGATATATATGGATAATGTAATCATCTTCAGTAGAATGGCTGAGGAATACTTGAAACATATTAAGAAAATTCTCAGATGATTTTGCAAGCATGACCTCTATATCAAACCTAAGAAATACAAATTTGGAGAAGAAGAAATTGCTTATCTTATATACATTATCAACTATGATAGAATATACACAGACCCTATCAAGATCAAGACAGTAGCAGCATACTCAGTACTTACTAGCATTATAGAAGCCCAAGCCTTCATGGAACTAGCATCCTACTATAGGAAGTTTATTCACAGATTCTCTCATATTGCCAGCCCTATCTATGATCTGTTCAGAAAAGAGATCAAGTTCCAGTAGACCCAACAGCAGCAACTAGCCTTTGATGAACTCAAGACCAGGTTAACTCAGGCCCCAATTTTGGGAAGACCTGATTGGACCCAGGAGTTCATCCTGCAGACAGATACCAGTGCAATGAGACTTAGAGCTGTCCTAGTACAAAAGAAGAATGGTACTGAAGATATGGTAGCCTATCCCAGCTAAGGTACTCATAGAGCTGAGCAGTCCTATGAGTTATATAAGCTAGAATATCTTGCAGTCATCTGGGTGATAGAGAAGTTCCACTACTACCTAGCTAGAAGACACTTCACCATTCAAATGGATCACTCAGCACTCATCTAATTGCTCACTATTAGTGAGCCAAAAGGAATCTATGCCCAATAGATTATAAAGCTATAAGCATATGATGCCACAATTATCCACCACTCCAGAAGAACCAATGTCAATGCCAATGCTCTCTTATAAATACCCCAAAGGACCCAACTCCTATCAAATCATCATGAATAAGAAGCTGTACTATGGAATAATTAGCTACCTGGAGCAGCAAAAGATGCCTCTGCATCTGGAAGAATGGACAAAAACAATTATTAATTGGACATGGAAGCAATTTGAAACAGACAGAGAAATACTCAAGAAAGGACAGCAATTAGGCATTCTCAAGCTCCAGAAGAATTAAGTGATGAAGGAAGTATACAAGCAAGGCCACATAAGAGGAAAAAATATATATGACAAAGAAAAAAGAACCATATGGTGGCCAGGAATGAAAGAAGATATTAGGCAATTTGTCAGAACTTATGACAAATACCAGAAGCAGAAGCAAGACTAATAAGATCAAGCTCCTGGATTAGCAGACATTAAGTCAATACCATTTGCCCACATTGCAATGGATGTAATCAGCCCCCTACCCCTGATATTAACAGGCAATCAATATGTCATTGTGGTTGTAGACCTATTCATGAAATGAATAGAGGCTGGGCCACTCAAGGAAGCCAATGCACAATCAATTGCCAATTTCTTGCACAGAGAAATCATCTGCCAATTCAAGACCCTGAAGCAAGTTACTATTGATAGAGGAACAGAATTTATCAATCAGTTCCATGAAATCCTCTATAAGAAGTACAAGATCCAATATATTAAGACTACTACCTATCACTCATAAGAAAATGAACAAGTAGAAAGAACCAACAAGACCCTTAAGAATATTATTGCCAAGATCTATGATGAATACAGAAACTGGGACTCTATCTTCTAATAGTATTATCTACTCTGTGGGATATACAATCACAAAGTACCCATTTCATACCACAAAAAATGCTATTTGGCAAAAAAAGTTCTAGTAGAAGTTTGTTAGTAAGTAATGACACAATATGGACCCATGTAGATATAGAGATATAGAGATTACATCAAATTAGGAAAAAGGCCAAGGATTACATAACTAAGGCACAGGTACTGTAATGGAATAATGTGGAAAAGACTCATAAGCCCCTGGAGATTATTAAGATAGGAGATGAAGTCCTAGTGTATCAGAATATAGTAGAAGCTTCTTGGTTTAGAAAACTGGAGCCTGAGTGGAAAGGACCTTATCTGGTGTAAGATATAAAAGAGACCACCTTTCAACTATGAAAGCTTATAAGCACAATAATCCCCACTACCATCTATCAAAACTGACTCAAGAAATATTATGGCCAATAACTGAAGTACAGCAATAGTACTCAAGATCACTAGTGCTGCTCAAAGAGCTATTGAGAAACAATGGTATACCACAGAGCCTCCAACTATAGAAGAATATTATGATAGTATTAGAAGTGTAGTATAGACCCATCTCTCTCAAATCTCACACTTCAAGGCCTATCAGTATCACACAGAATTCCAAGAGTACTTCAAACTTGGACAGATACTCAACCAGAATCAGAATATGACTAAAGATAATTGGATTGCAGAATACCAGCTCTCCTACTAACAAATCATCATTGCCAAGAGAATTTATAAGCTATTTCAAGATGATGAATCAGCACTAGCCCATCTGTAAGGAATAGCTCTCTCAGACTTTGAGTGAATTAGGTGGTACTATTGGGAAACAGTGATGTAACAAATTGCCCAGTATAAGACCATACAGACTATCAAGGCCTGGAAGTTTGAATAGATGTTTCAGGGATGAAACCATCTATTCAGGAGGAAGTTGTAATGGTAGAGCCAAATTTAGAAGAAGGAATAAGAGACAGACATTTGATCACAACCAGTCCCAAATTAGTATAGTCTTATAGTTAGCAGTCTCTGATTTTGCCAAATGGCAAGATTATTCTGCCAATATCGAAATCGAAGACCTAATATAGTATAGCACTTTGCCAAATGGTAAGATTATTTCACTAAATGGCAAAATGACTCATAACTTAGCCATGTAACTCAACTACTATATAGTGTAACATAGTGGACACTAAACTTATCAAGTACATCAGATTTCTTTATCTTGAATTCTTGTCTTCTTGACTCCCAGAGTCAGTAGTTCCTTGAGGCCAAATGTGTCAAAGAGATAATCCTGAAAGTCCCTTTATCAGTATACTTGTTCTTTATGCTAACACTTTCGATCAGAGGTTTATTCACTCTAAGATACTGGGTTATTTATACAGTTTTGCTAACTATGAGGTGGTTGAGTTACATGGCCAAGCTGTGAGTCATTTCGCCACTTAGCGAAATAATCTTACCATTTGGCAGAATGCTATACTATATTGGGTCTTTGATTTCGCCACTTGGTAGAATAATCTCACCATTTGGCAGAATTGGGGACTGCTAACTATAAGACTATACTAATTTGGGACTGGTTGCAATCAAATGTCTATCCCTTATTCCTTCTTCCACATTTGGTTCTACTGTCACAACTTTCTCCTGAATAGAGGGTTTTATCTCTGAAACATCTATTCAAACTCCCAGGCTTCAATGGTCTGAATGGTCTTGTACTGGGCAATTTATTGCATCACTGTTTCCCAATGGTGTTGCTTGACTCAGTCAAAGTCTGAGGGGGTTATCCCTCTCAGGTGGGCTAATGCTGACTCATCATCTCAAAATAACTTGTGGATTCTCTTGGCAATAGTAACTTGAGCAAGAGAGAGCTGGCATTCAGCAATCCAATCATCTTTGGTCATGTTCTGGTTCTGGTTGAGTATCTGTCCAAGTTTGAAGTACTCTTGGAATTCTGTGTGATGCTGATAGGCCTTGGAGTGTGAGATTCGAGCAAGATGGGTCTGCACAATGCTTCTAACACTGTCAAATGATTCTTCTATAGTCGGGGGCTCTGTGGTATGTCATTGTCTCTCAATGGCTCTTTGGGCAGCACTAGTGATCTTGAGTACTGTTGTAGTGCTTCGGTTATTGGTCATGATACTTCTTGAGTTGGTTTTGATGGATAGTAGTGGAGATTATTGTGCCTGTGAGTTTCTGTAGTCGAAAGGTGGTCCCTTTTATATCTTGCACTAGATAAGGTCCTTCCCAATTAGGCTCCAGTTTTTATAACCAAGAAGCTTCTACCATATTACAGTACACTAGAACTTCATCTCCTATCCTGATAATCTCCAAGGGCTTGTGAGTCTTTTCTGCATTGTTCTGCTGTAGTGCCTGTGCTTTGATGATGTAATCCTCTGCCTTTTTCCTAATTTGATGAAATCTCCGTATCTCCATATCCACATGTCTCCAAATTGCATCATTACTTGCTGACAAATTTTCACTAGAACTTTCTTCACCAAATAGCATTTTCCGAGGTGTGAAGTGGGTACTTTGTGATCATATATCCTGCAGAGTGGATAATGCTATTGGAAGATAGTAGTCCCAGTTTCCATATTCATTACAGATCTTGGCAATGACATTCTTGAGGGTCTTATTAGTTCATTCCATCTGTTCATTTCCTTGCAGGTGATAGGCTGTAGTCTTAATGTATTGAATCTTGTATTTTTTGTAAAGAATCTCATAGAACTGATTGACGAATTCTGTTCCTCTATCAGTGGTAACTTGCTTTGGAGTCTTGAATCAGCAGATGATTTCTCTGTAAAGGAAATCAGCAATTGACTATACATTGGCTTCCTTGAGGGGTCCAGCTTCTACCCATTTCATAAAAAGGTCTACAATCATAATGACATATCAGTTGCCTATCAATGTCAGGGGTAGTGGACCGATTACATCCGTTGCAATGTGGGCAAATAGTATTGGCTCAATGTCTGCTGATCCAGGGGCTTGATTCCATTGGTCTTGTTTCTGCTTCTAGCATTTGTCACAGGTCCTGACAAATTGCCTGATATCTTCTTCCATTCCTGGCCACCACAAGGTTCTTTTTGCTTTATTATATGTGTTGGTTCCTCCTATATGGCCTTGCTCATGTACTTCCTTCATCACTTGATTCTTCTAGTGCTCAGGGATGACTAATTGCTGTCCTTTCTTGAGTATTTTTCCATCAGTTTCAAATTGTTTCCATGTCCGATTAATAATTGTTTTTGTCCATTCTTCCAGATGCAGGAGCATCTTTCACTGCCCAAGTAGCTGATGATTCCATAGTACAGCTCCTTATTCATGATGATTGTAGGGGGGTTGGGTCCTTCAGGGCATCCATGAGAGGGCATCAGCATTGGCATTCGTTCTTCCAGGGCGGTGGGTGATTGTGGCATCATAGGCTTGCAGCTTCATAATCCATCGACCATAGATTCCTTTTGGCTCACTGGTGGTGAGCAACCAGGTATGTACCGAGTGGTCTGTCTGGATAGTGAAGTGTCTTCCAGCTAAGTAGTAGTGGAACTTCTCTATGGCCCAGATAACTGCAAGGCATTCTAGTTTATATGACTCATAGGACTGCTCAGCTTCGCAAATATCTCTGCTGAGATAGGCTACCACATATTCAGCACCATTCTTCTTCTGGGCAAGGACAGCTCCAAGTCCCATTGCACTGGCGTCCATCTGCAGGATGAACTCTTGAGTCCGGTCGGGTTTTCTCAAGATTGGGGCTTGTGTCAATCTGGTTTTAAATTCGTTGAAGGCCAGTTGCTGCTGTTGTGTCTGCTGGAATTTGACCTCCTTTCTGAACAGATCATAAATGGGACTGGCAATGTGAGAGAATCTTCGAATGAATCTTCTATAGTAAGATGCAAGACCCATAAAGGCTCAGGCTTCGGTGATGCTGGTGGGTACTGGATATGCTGCTACTGCTTTGATTTTTGCGAGATCAGTGTGTGTTCCTTCATGATTGATGATGTGAGGTATACAATTTCTTCTTCTTCAAATTTGCATTTTTTGGGCTTGATGTAGAGGCCATTTTTGCGGAGCCGTCTGAGGATTTCCTTGATGTGTTCCAAGTGTTCCTTGGCTGTCCAGCTGAAGATGATCACATCATCCACATATACCATCATCCATTTTTCTATAACATCCCTGAAGATGGTATTCATCATTCACTGAAAACTTGCTGATGCATTGCACATTCCAAAGGGCATGCAGAGGTAGACATAAGTTCCATCAGGGGTGATGAAAGCTGATCTTTTGCTGGCTTCAGATGTAAGGCCGATTTGATAAAATCCTGAGAATAGATCCAGAGTGGTGTAGAATCATCCTTCATTTCCCAGCATAATAAGGATGTCGCTGATATTGAGTAATGGTTGTCTGTCTTTTTCTGTAACTTCATTGAGTCTTTGGTAGTCTGTGCAGAGCCTTGGTGCAAATTCTCCTGGTCAGCTTCCTTTCTTTGGTGCTAGAACAATAGGTGATGACCAGGGGCTACTAGCCTCTTTAATGATACCGGATTCCTCCATCTCCTTGATTTCCATCTTGAGCCATTCCCTGTATGCTGGTGGAATAGGGCAGGCCTTCTGATAGATTGGCTTTGCATCTCCTGTATTGACATCATGATAGAATAGGGGCTCCTTGGTCTTGATGTCCTTGAAGTCTATGGCTAGTATATCTTCGAATGTATGCAAGAGATCTGCTAATTCTTTCCTGAGGGGGAATCTTCTTCCAATTATATAGGTGTGTTTGTCTTGGCTCTCTTTCTTCTTGTGCTCTAGTTCAGTGATCTTGGTTGCTGTGAAGACTCCTCTTCCTATAGAGCCGAATCCAGCTCTTCCTCATCCTGTTTGCCTGCTGTTGTGGACTTCTTTGATTCTTGGATTAAGGACAGGTAGGATGAGCATTTGTGCCAGCCGATCCTTCTTCCTTACTTTGAATGGAATTGTTGGGTTGTGATTTCTTGCAAGGAGGAGGATTTCTCCTGTGTAATCTGAGTTGATGACTCCTCCTTCTATAGATATTTCACTTTTTGCCAAGCTGCTTCTTATCTTGAGGATTTCAACATGGTTTGGTGGCATGGTTACTTCAATTCCTGTTCCGAGGATGGTGGTGGTCTGTGGTTCGAGGATTGTATGGATGGTGGTAGATAGATCCATTGCAGCTGCATTTTCCGATTTGTACTGAGGCATAACTGCATCAGGGTGGATTCTTCGTATTTTGACTGTGATATCTTCCTCCTCCTCTTCACTATCATCCAATAGTTCTGGTGGTCCATCCTCAGGTTCCTCCTGATTCATTTTTGGCCTGTTGGAAATCTTCTTTACTTTGATGGTGCAGGAATAGCAGCGATCCAAGTGTTGGGCAAAGTATATTCCTTCACCATGGAGGCACCTTCCTTGTGGGGCATATCCATCTGCGATTCTTATATACCATTCTTTGTCTGATAGCTGCTTACCTTTCTCTTTTCTTGGGGTGACCATATAGGCCTCTTCCTCTTGTTCTTCCTCCATCTTGGGGCGGACTCCTTTGTGGACATTGATGGGAACTCTGATCTTCCTGCCTCGATAGACAATCTGCATTTTCTGAGCACTAAGATCAATCATTGCCTTGGCTTTATGAAGCCATTGATTGCTGATGAGGATATCATAGTTGGTTGCATTGGTGACGATGACATCTACTGAGATGGTGGCTTCTCCAAACTTGATTGGGACATCCCGGATCTTTCCCAAGGGTGTTGCTTGTGTTCCATCAGCTATGACGAATACCAATTTGGTGGCTTCTTCAATTTCCCAACCCAAACAGTCTACTGCCTTCTTAGTAATGAAACATCCTCCAGCTCCAGTATCAATGATGGCTTCAAAGACTCGGTCTTCAATCTGGCAAGTGGCATAAGCTGATGTTTTCTGATTGTCTTCACTCTCCTCATCTGAGTCTTCTTGTGCATTGTTGGCTTTGATTATTCTCCATCCTTGGTCCTTGCCGATATCTGAGATTCCTGTTCTTATTTGTTGTCTGAAAGTCGGAATTTCTGCGAGTTGACCAAAGGTTGCATTGACTTTTTGGTCTTTGAGATCCTTGAAGATATCATACTTGAAGGTCTTGGTCTTGTGCAACTTCTGCTCCTTCTTTCCCTCACTTGATGGTGTGGTGTTCTGGATGATATCTTCTACTGCCTATTCCAGCTTGGCATCCTGTTCTAGCTGCATGTCCTGGTCAGCCTCACTTGGCTGCATCTCTTTTTCAATGGCCACTTCTGACCTCTTTGTTTATGCTTGAGTCTTCTTTGGAGGCCTCCCCACTGGCTTCTTGTAAGGAGTAGCTCAGTTGTCCTTCTTGCTTGAGGTGGCAGGATAAGCTTCCCATTCTTTCTCTGATTCTTCGATTTCCTCGAAGGTGATAGTGTTTGCCTGTTCTCGATTCCTAGCTACATTGCTTGGCTAAGCCTTGCGCTTGTTCTCAGTCATACATTCTGAGGCATAATGGCCTTCTTCCTTGCAGTTATAGCACGTTATAAATTGTCTTTCATTTGTGGCAGCAAACTTCTGCACTGGTTGTCTTTTGAACTCTTTGACTACATCACTGAGATGTGCGGTCATTTCTGCAAACTGTTTGGCCAGTTCCTCCATTGGATCAGCCTTTCTTGGTTCTTGTTATAGTGGTTGTTGTTGTTGAGTATTTTAGTTGACTATGGCAGTTGGGACTATGTGGGTATTCCTTGGTTCCATTTTTACTCTGGTTATTCTTTCCATTGTGTGTCCTTGTGGGTGTCTGGTGGTCCAGTATCTTTGAGCATAGGCAACTTTCTGTATTAAGTCCAGTGCCATTGGGGTGGATCAGATGGCTAGAGCGATTTCTTGGTGGATACCTTTCATAAAGGTATTTTCAGCCACCTGGTCTTGAACTGCATCAGGATAATCAGCAAGGACTATTTGATGCCAGATCCTTGTGTAGAATGTGTTTGGGTCTTCAGGCATTCCTTGACAGATGGTGTTCAATTGGTCCTTGAGGGCTTGTTTGATTTCATCAGTATAGTAGGCATTTCAGAGCCAATTTTTCATAGCTAACAGTGTTGCCGGAGCATCAGCTCCTGTGTGGTTGACTGCGGTGAAGGCAGTTCTTGCTGGGCCTCGAAGGCTTACAGGGAGTAGGGCTACTTGTTGTGCTGGTGTTAGGGTCCTAACAGCAGCGTACTGCTCGAAATCATCAATGAAGGTGATGATTGATTCATCGGAGGTATATCCATGGAATACGGGTGGTCTCATATCCATTCTGTCTGGTTGTGTTGTGTGGGTTCTTGTGGTGGTTGTTCGTTGTTCAGCTTGAAAGTGAGGGATTTGTCTTGAATCACCAGCCAATGGGCACTAAGTTGTAATGTAGCGGATGCTAAACTTAGCAAGTACATCGGATTTCTTTATCTTGAATTCTTGTCTTCTTGACTCCCAGAGTCAGTAGTTCTGTGAGGCCAAATGTGTCAAAGAGGTAATCCCAAAAGTCCCTTTATCGGTATACTTGTTCTTTATGCTAACACTTTTGATCTGAGATTTATTCACTCTAAGATACTGGGTTATTTATACAAGTTTGCTAACTATGAGGTGGCTAAGTTATGACTATGTTTCCTGTGAGTCAGTTTTCACAACTGTTAATCCTCAACATCTGTTGAATTTCAACGATTTTCGAAAATTAACATCTGTCAAATTTCGACAGTTGTTAAATGACTACTATACTATATTAGGAATTGGGTTGGGTACCATGATCAAATGTCTATTCCCCTGATTTTCACTACTATTTTGGGTCAACCATCACACTATACTAATTTAGGACTGATTGATATTAAATGTCTATTTCTTATTTTCTTCTTCCAAATTTGGCTCTACTATCACAACTTTCTTCTGAATAAATGGTTTCATCTCTGAAATATCTATTCAAACTCCTAAGCCTCAATGGTCTATATGGTCTTATACTGTACAATTTGTTATATCACTGTTTTCCAATGATATTACCTTACTAGCTCAAAGTAGTGCTTCCAAACAAATTGAATTAATTCAAATCTAATCAAATTGAGGGTCACTCAAATAAAATCAAATTGGGGATTTTCAATTTGAATCAAGTTCAAATCAAATTGAATTCAAATCGAATCAAGGGTCTAATTTAAACACTATTTTTTGAAATATAATAACTCGATGAATATATATCCAAATTCAATGATCTTTAGTATTTTAGATTCTTCTCTATAAGAGAAATCTAATAAGCTAAGGATCATAAAATTTGGATGTGTATTCATTGAGTTATTAAATTTTGAAAAATAGGATTTGAATCAGACCTTAAATCAAATTAGCCTTTGATTCAAATTGAATTGGACCTTTGATTTGATCAAATTGAATCAAGATTGGGTCAAATTTGATTAAATTCAATTCGTTGAGAGCACTAACTTGAAGTCTATGGGAGTTATTCCTTATAAGTGGGCTAGTGCTGATTTGTTATCCTAAAATAACTTATAAATTCTCTTGACAATAGTGATTTAAGAATAGGAGAGCTGACATTTGGTGATCTAATCATCTTTATTCATTTCTGAGTTCTAATTATATATCTGTCCAAGCTTGAAGTACTTTTGGAATTCTATTTGATAGTAGTAGGTCTTGAAGTACCAAATTTAAAAGAGATGGATCTGTATAATACTTTGAATACTATCATAAGATTTCTTTATAGTTAGAGGTTTGGTGGTGTACTATTGTCTCTCAATAGCTCTTTGGGTAGTACTAGTGATCTTGAGTACTGTTGCAGTGCTTCAACTATTAGTCATAGTACTTCTTGAGTCAGTTTTGATAGATAGTAGTGGGGATTATTATATCTAAGAGCTTTCATAGCCAAAAGGTAGTCCTTTTTATATCTTGTACTAGATAAGGTCTCTCCTACTTGAGCTCTAGTTTTCATAATCAAGAAGCTTCTATCATATTCCAATACACTCTTATTATTTTTTAATACTTTTGATCTGAGGTTTATTCATTCTAAGATACTGAGATATTTATATAAGTTTACTAGCTATGAAGTGGTAGCTAAGTTATGAGTCTAAGTTATAAGTTATTTCAAAAGTATTGAAATATTTTAATATTATCAAAATGCTATACTATATCAGGTCTTTTAATTTTGATTTAGAAATTGTCAAAATTGAGGACTGCTAACTATATGGCTATACTAATTTGGGACTGATATCTATTTCCTATTTTTTTCTTCCAAATTTAGCTCAACTATCACACTATATCATATTA
>RQIL01044313.1:0-14658 GCA_003951145.1 Jimgerdemannia lactiflua | reverse complement strand
AAGAGAATAGATATTTGATCGCAGCATATAAATCTGATTCCCAATATAGTATAGTAGTCATTTCTATAACTGTAGAAACTTTAGCAACTATAGAAATTCTACAGATATAAATCTTTTATGATTGTAGAAATCTTAGCAGATGTAGAGGATTTATAGTTGTAAAAAGTGATTTACAGGACACATAGTCATAACTTAGCCACCTCATAGTTAGCAAAAACTGTATAAATAACCCAGTATCTTTGAGTGAATAAACCTTAGATCAAAAAATGTTAGCATAAAGAATAAGTATACCAATAAAAGACCTTTGGATTATCTCTTTGATACATTTAGCCTCAAGAAACTACTGACTCTGAGAGTCAAGAAGACAAGAATTCAAGATAAGGAAATCCAATGTACTTACTAAGTTTAGCATCTGCTACATTATAACTTGGTGCCCATTGGCTGATGATTTAAGACAAATCTCTCACTTTCAAGCTAAACAACAAACAACCACTATAAGAATCTATACAATACTATTAGACAGAATGGATATGAGACCACTCATATTCCATGGATATACCTCTAATAAATCAATCATCACCTTCATTGATGATTTCAAGTAGTATGCTACTGTCAGGACCCTGACTGCAATACAGCAAGTAGTTCTACTCCCTGTAAGCCTTTAAGGCCCAGCAAGAACTGCCTTCACTACAGTCAACCATGCAGGAACTGATGACTCAGTAATACTATTAGCCATGAAGACTTGGCTCTAAAATACCTACTATATCAATGAAATCAAATAAGCTCTCAAGAATCAATTGAATACTATCTATCAAGGAATGACTGAAGACTTAAATATATTCTATACAAGGATCTAGTATCAAATAGTCCTAGCTGACTACCCTGATATAGTTTAAGACCAGATGGTTGAAAATACCTTCATAAAAGGTATCTACTAAGAAATTGTCTTAACTATTTAATCCACTCCAATGGCACTGGACCTGGTACAAAAGATCACCTATGCTCAAAGATACTAGACTGCCAGGCATCTACAAGACTATATAATGGAAAGAGTAACTAGAGTAAAAATTGAACTAAAGAATACCCACATAGTCCTGATTGCTATAGTCAATAAGAATACTCAACAACAATAACCACAATCTCAAAAACTAAGAAAGGCTGATCTAATTGAAGAACTGGCCAAAGAGTTTACAAAGATGACTGCATATCTGAGTGATGTAGTCAAGGAGTTCAAGAAGCAGCTAGTACAGAAGTTTGCTACTACAAATGAAAGATAATCAGTAATATACTATAAATATAAAGAAGAAGGCTATTATGCCTCAGATTGTATAGCAGAAACCAAGCACAAGGCTCAATCAAGCAATGCAGCTAGGAATCAAAAACAAGCTAATACTATCACCTTTGAAAAGATTGGAAAATCAGAGGAAGAGTAGAAAGAATGAAAAGCTTACTCTGCCATCTCAAGCAAGAAGGACACTCAAGCTACTCCTTACAAGAGGCCTGTAGGCAGACCTCCAAAGAAGACCCAAGCACAGACAAAGTAGCCAGAAGTAATCATTGAAAAGAAGACTCAACCAAAGTAAGGCTGACCAAGATATAGAGCTGGAACAAGATACCAAGCTCAAACAAGCAGTAGAAGATATTATCCACAACACCACTCCATCAAGTGAAGGAAAGAAAGAGCAGAAATTGTACAAGACCAAGACTTTTAAATACAATATCTTCAAGGATCTCAAAGATCAAAAAGTCAATGTAACCTTCAATCAATTGGTAGAAATTCTGACTTTCAGACAATAAATAAGGATAGAAATTTTGGATATTGACAAGAACCAAGGCTGGAGAATAGTTGAAGCCAATAATATACAAAAAGACTCAGATGAAGAAAGTGAAGACAATCAGAAAACATTAGCTTATACTACTTGTCAGATTGAAGACCAAGTCTTTGAAGCCATCATCGATACTGGAGCTAGAGGATGCCTTATCACCAAGAAGGCAGTAGACTACCTGGATTGGAAAATAGAGGAAGCCACCAAACTGGTATTTGTCACAGCTGATGGAACATGAGCAACACCCTTGAAAAAGATCTGGGATGTCCCAATCAAGTTTGGAGAAGCCACTATCCCAGTAGATATCATTGTCACTAATGCAACCAACTATAATATCCTCATTGGCAATCAATGGCTTTATAAAGCCAAGGCAATGATCAATCTCAGTGCTCAGAAGATGCAGATTGTCTATTGGGGCAGAAAGATCAGAATTCCTATCAATGTCTACAAAGGAGTCTACCCTAAGATAGAGGAAAAACAAGAAGAAGTGGCCTATATAGTTACTACAAAGAAAGGAAAAAACAAGCAGTTGACAGAAGAAAAATGGTACACAAAAATCATAAATGGATATACATTACAAGGAGTGTGCCTCTATAGTGAAAGAATGTACTGTGCCCAATACCTGGATTACTTTTACTCTTGTATTATTAAGGTAAAAAAGATCACCAGTAAGGCAAAGAAGAACCAGGAGGAAATAGAAGATGAACTACCAGAACTTCTTGATGATAGTGATGATGAAGATAAGGATATTACAGTCAAAATTCAAAAGATCCACCCAGATGCAGTCATGCTACAATATAAATCAGAGAATGTAGCTAGAATAGACCTATCTACTACTATACACACTATATTCGAACCACAGACCACAACCATTCTTGGAATAAGAATTGAAGTAACTATTCTACCAAACCACATTGGGATCCTCAAGACAAAAAGTAGCTTGGCAAAAAGTGAAATATCTATAGAAGGAAGAATCATCAATTTAGATTACATAAGAGAAATCCTACTTCTTACCAGAAACCACAACCCAACAATTCCATTCAAAGTAAGGAAAAAGAATTGATTGGTACAAATGCTCATTCTATCTATCCTCAACCTTAGGATCAAGGAGGTGACAAAGAGCAGACAAACAAAGCAGAGAAGAGCTGGATTTAGCTCTACAGAAAGAGGAATTCTTACAGCAACTAGGATTACTGAATTGGAACACAAGAAGGAGGAAAGTCAAGACAAATATATCTATATAATCAGAAGAAGATTCCCACTCAGGAAAGAATTACAAGACATCTTACATATATTTAAAGATGTACTGGCTACAGACTTCAAGAACATTAAGACTAAGAAGCCCCTCCCTTTTTTTTTAACAGGATCAAGTCCTTGCAGATTTTTATTGGAAGAGAACCTAGACTATATAGGCCAAAACCCTTCCCCACTCCCTCCCCAAGTGCTAACTCTCCATTAATCTAGGCTATCAAATTGTCCAGCAGTCCCACTGCTCTAACTATGTAAGAGCAGTATTTTGTACCCCCATCCCAATGATACATAGACCAGATTCATCAGCTCACCAGGGCTGGATCATTGTTTACATATGAGAGCACACCTATATATCAAAATCTAATAGCGCCAGAACTAAATAAGAACTAGCCCCCTGAACTCCAACTGAAAGTCTGAGGCAAAATAAAAACCCCCCAACCAGCTAACAGTTGACAAAGACTAACATACAGAACCCCCCATCAAAGGACTTACACAGGGGATAGGGAGAGACCCCTATCCCCCTCCCTGAGCCTACAGGCCTCAATTGTATTGCTGCATCAGCTCTTGGTTTCAGTCAGATATAGCCAGAAAAGGAAGGCCCCACTCCCTAAGCCTGCAGGCCTCGATCGTATTGCTGTGTCAGCTCTCAGTTCCAGTTGGGTACAGCCCCACCCCCTGCTAACCAATCAGAAGGCCCCACCGAATCAGCACCCACCACACCCCAACAGCCATCACCAGCCTAGCACCTGACTGGTCTACCATTATTGCCCTTCCACTTATCTGTGACAGTCATCTCACCTCTTACCCAACTCCACCTGGAAAGCAGTCACCTATGCCAGAACCATGCTTGCTAGGAAGCTCACCAAGACTTAGAGGGCCCCACCACAGATACCAACAACCTGCAGGTAGCCTATACTGGCACTTGATGCTCATGGTTGGCTGACTCCCTACTAGTGCTCCCAACGAATTGAATTGAATTGAATTAGACCTAAATTTGATTTAATTTGAAAACTTCAAATCGAATTAAGGCCCAATTTGATTCAAATCAATTTGAATTGAGGTCCAATTCGATTCGAAGTCCGATTCGAACTCTATTTTTAGAAATTGAATAGCTCGATGAATATATATCCAAATTTAATGATCTTTGGCTTGATAGATTCCTCTTATATAGGGGAATCTAATAAGCTAAAGATCATTAAATTTGGATGTGTATTTGTTGAGTTATTATATTTCTAAAAATAGGTTTTGAATTGGACCTCAATTTGATTTGATTTAAACTCAATTCAAATTGAAAAATCCCCAATTTGATTCAATTTGAATAACCCTCAATTTGATTCAATTTGAATTGATTTGATTTATTTGGGAGCACTACTCTCTATACAGCCTGTGATATACTGAGATGATACCTTATTGATGACAATAAAGAGAGAAAAGTGTCGCACCAAGACAGGTATACCCCAGATGCAGCCGGAGGCACCAGAACTACAAAGAAGTGAAGAAAACACCAATCCAATACTGAAAGAGGGACAACTCATCACTATTGTCTTCCTCTTACTACCTTATAACAGGTACAGCAAACCACACTGAGATAGAGAGGATTGTAAGTTGGGGAAAGGGAACTCAGCTGGTTGTCTGCCAGATCTTGTGACCATTATGGTAAAGACCAAAGAACCCTTATACTACCATGATGTCAATACCAGAAGTGTAAAGCCAATTTATCAGAAGGCCCATTTTATCCCACCAGCTTATAGAGAATAGCTCAAGATAGAAATCAAGAAGATGGAGGAATCTGAAATCATCAAGGAAGCCAGCAGTCCTTGGTCATCATCTATAGTCCTTGCACCAAAGAAAGGAAGCCAACCAGGAGAATTCACACCCAAACTCTGTACAGACTACCAAAGACTTAATGAGGTCACTAAAAAAGACAGATAACTACTACTCAATATTGGCGATATCCTCATCATGTTGGGAAATGAAGCCCAATTCTACACTACTCTTAATCTGTTCTTCAGATTCTACCAAATTGGCCTTATACCAGAAGCCAGAAAAAGATCAGTCTTCATCACTCCTGATAGAACCTATGTCTATCTTTGCATGCTCTTTGGAATGTGCAATTAGTGCTCCCAATAAATTGAATTGAATTGAATTGGACCTAAATTCGATTCTATTCAAAAACTTCAAATCGAATTGAGGCCCAATTCGATTCAAATCAATTTGAATTGAGGTCCAATTTGATTTGAAGTCCAATTCGAACTCTATTTTCAGAAATTGAATAACTCGACGAATACACATCCAAATTCAATGATCTTTAGCTTGTTAGATTCCTCTTATATAGGGGAATCTAACAAGCTAAATATCATTAAATTTGGATGTGTATTCGTCGAGTTATTACATTTGTAACATTTTAGCATAGTTTATTTCTTTTCTTTATTTTTTCTTAGTCTTTCTAGTACTTTCCATAACCTTCCAGCACATTCTGAATGATTAAAAATCCTTTATTGGTACTAAGCCACAGCTAGAACATTCTTGTCACTTCTATTTCAGTCTTAGCTAGTCACAGAACTTCATGGATCTTTATTTGTCATCATTGCCAAGAATCTTTCTCTTTGCATTTTCATTGATTTCTCAGATCCTTCTTTTAGATCTTGTATAAATATCCTCTCTGTTCTTATGAATAAAGCTCAGAATATTTTCTCTCAGAAACTGCAAGATCTTCCTGAACTCTTAGTAACTCTTTAAGCTACTTTGAACTACTAGAATCAAGTTGCTTCCTCATTTAAGAAACCAGAACTGTTACACTTAGTAGTAGTGGTTAAGTTACATCTTGCCTAAAAAACAAGAAACCTCTCAAGAACCCATCACAATACCATGTCCATGGATGCCAATAACTAGGATAATACTTCTTATAATAACTACATCCCATAGAATGCCCCCTATATTCAATAAGAAGGAGAGGACAAAATCTCTAACCAGTCATCTGGGACTCTAGAAAGCCTCTTATATACCACATTGGCTCAAATTTCCTAACTTCAAGAATGACTGGACAAGAAGGAGGGCAAAGCTTCTATATAGTCTATACCTGTAGCTATAATAGTATCTCTAACCATAGTCACTATCAAGTCTCAGAAGCCTGATACCTTTGATGGCCAAAGAGGAGAACTGTCTACTGACACTTGGCTTTTTCAATTGAAGTAGTATGGAGAACTGACCAATTTGGATGAAGCAGTACTAGTCCAATTTGCCACCACACTCCTCCAAGAGAATGCTGCAATCTGGTGATGAAATCATGTCCAGAATACAAGATTCTCTGGCCGAATCAAGGTCTGGGGTGAATTCTTAGATGCTATTCAAGGCCAATTCAAACCTGTCAATAGCACCAAGGTCACGTAAGACTGCCTGGCAAACATCAAACAACTCAAGTCTATATAAGCATATAATGTAAAATTTCTGTCTATTCTACTAGAGCTACCTCATGTTACTGAAGACAAGAAGGTCAACAAGTACATCTGAGGTCTCAAGGGACAAACCCGAGTTTGTGTTAAACTAGAAGAATCCAAAGACCTAGACACTACAATGAAAATTGCTAATAGGTTCAATATTATTACCTATGGCAACTGCTTCAAGCAGAAGAGACTACCATTCAACAACAACCACAGAAGAGAAGAAACCAAAGTCAGAACTGTTGGACCTGCCCTCATGGATCTGGACACCATTGACAAGAACAAGAAGAACAAGCTTATACCTGAGGAAAAGGAGCACCTCAAGAAGGCTGGAGCCTCCTTCTTTTGCCAACAGCCTGGCCACATTACCACTAAATGTCCCAAGAAGACTGCCGAATCCAAGAGGATCCTGGTTCTATCCAAATATACTTAAGGTCAACAAGTCAAACAAGAAGTTGTACTTAATTTCATGTGAATCAACCCCAAGACCCAGATTCCTCAAGCATAGTCAGAAGGAGTCATTGGTTTAGACCTTTAGTCCATTCAACAAGTTACTATTCCTGCTCATGAGAGAAGACTTATTCCAACTGGTCTTGCAGTTGAAATACCCAAGGAACATTATGCAAGAATTGCACTAAGATCTGGTATCAGTGTCAAGTACTCACTGGATATCAGTACTGGAGTCATTGACCCTGACTTCCAAAAAGAAATGCAAGTCCTACTAGTCAACCACAAGGACCAACCTTATACTGTCAATGAAGGTGACAGAATTGCACAGCTTATTCTGAAGCAAGCTACCCTGCCCACCATCAAGAAAGTCACCAAGTTGTCTCCAACCAAGCAAGATCAGAAAGACTTTAGAAGCACTGATCAAGTTGCTAGCATAGCTGAGAACTGAGCCAACTCAATGCCCATCTTCAAAGGTCTACTCAAAGGTCAAGAACTAGATGTTCTCATAGATAGCGGAGCTGTTGGAAACTTCATCAACAAGAACCTCATTGATAAGCTCAAGATTCTCACTAAGCCAGCTGGCAAGAATGATAGAGTTGTCACACCACTCTACCAATTGACTCAATTGCTGCTAAACTTCTCCTCAAGATTCAGAAGTACTGAGAATGTTTAGATTTTGAAGTGGTACTCCTAGGAGATTATGACCTGATCTTAGGCAAACCCTGGCTTATGTGACATAATCCATACATTGATTGGACCAAGAATGAAGTTACTTTGATCCAAGATGGAGCCAACATTACCATCAAGCCGGACAAGACTCAGATGAAAACTCCAATTGCCACTCTTTCAGCAATCCAGTTTAAGAAGGCCCTCAAGAAAGCTATCTGTGTCTTTGTTGCACTGATCTGACCCAAGAAAGAAGACAAGAAGCTATTAATCAGTGAAAGTGTCAAGTTACTGCTGAACAAGTACAAGGATATCTTCTCAGACAAGCTATCTAGTCTATTACCTTCAAGAGATCATGATCATAAAATCAAGCTGGTACCTGATGTGGCCATTCCTAAGAAGAAGATGTACCACATATCACCACTTGAAATTGAAGCAGTCAAGAAGAAACTCAATGAACTCATTAAGTGAGGAGTCATTCAGCCAAGCAAGTCACCTTTTGGCTCCCCAGTCCTATTTGTCAAGAAGAAGAATGACACCTTGTAAATGTGCATAGACTACTGCACACTCAACAAGATTACTGTCAAGAATTATTATCCACTACCACTCATCAATCAAATATTTGATACTCTCAAGAATGCCAAATACTTCACCAAGATTGACCTTACCTCTGGGTATCACCAAATTCACATCAAACCAGAAGACATACTCAAGATGGCATTCATGACACCATTTGGACTATACAAATTTCTAGTTATGGCTTTTGGTCTCACTAATGCACCAGCAATCTTTCAAGACCTCATGCAGACTGTCTTCAAAGATCAACTCTATATCTTTGTACTTATGTACATTGATAACATCCTGATCTTCAGTGGTACTGAAGAAGAACATCTCAAATATATTGAATAAGTCCTCAAGATCCTCTGCAAACATAAGCTTTATGCAAAGCTTAAGAAGTATAAGTTCTTCAAAGATCAAGTTGAATACCTTGGACACATTATATCAGCCAAAGAAATTCAAGTAGACTCAAGGAAAATACAAGCCATTGACTAGTGGCCTGTGCCAGCAAGTCTCACTGAACTTAGGTCTTTTCTTGGTCTGGCTGGATACTACTGTTGATTTGTCAAGAACTTCTCTGATATAGCAGAATCTTTGACAAACCTCCTGTGAAAGGAACCCAACTCTGATCACTATGTTCTCTACATCTGGGACACCTTCTGTCAACAAGCCTTTCAAGAACTCAAGAACTGCCTGACTCATGCACCTGTCCTTAGAAACATGGACCTGAACTTGAAGTTCACTGTTACTACTGATGCATTTAACTTCACAATTAGTACAGTCATCTCTCAAGATAATGGTCAAGGACATAGACCCATTGCATTCAAGTCAAGGAAATTGTCCCCTGTAGAACAAAAGCTAGCCACTCACAAAAAGGAACTCCTGGCAATCATTCATGCCCTCAAGACCTGGAGATACTACTTAGAAGGAGTTGAGTTCAATATGATCACAGATCACAGGTCCCTTCAGTACATCAATACCCAATCAACTCTTTCCTGTCAACAAGCCAAGTAGAGTCAGTTACTTCAGACCTTTACTCCAAACATTATCTACAAGCCTGGAAAAACTCTGGTTGTACCAGATATACTCTCAAGAAGGCCTGACCTTGCTGCTATCTTATAAGTCACCATAGTACCTGAATTCCTTAACCAAATCAAGATGGTCTATGAACAAGACTCTCTGGTTCTACAAAAGGATACCAAGAAATTCAAGGAAAAGTACACTCTCAAGAACAACCTCATGTACTATCAAGATAAGGTCTACATTCTTATCAATCCAGAACTATGATACAAGATCCTTCATAAACATCATGACTCCCCACTAGCTGGTCACCTTGGAACTGAGAAGACCATCAAGAATATTCAATTACTGGCCTAACATACTCAAGAAAATCAAGAAGTATGTTCAAAGCTGTGATTTTTGCCAAAGAAATAAGTCAAGCAATCAAATACCTACTGGTCTTTTACAACTATTGCCAATTCCAACCAAGAAGTTTGAGCAAGTCACAATGGACTTCATTGTACAATTCCCATGAACCAAATCAGGCTATGATGCCATTGTCATGTTTGTGGACCACCTGACCAAGATTACAATTGCTGAGCCAACCACAATCAATACCACTGTCCCTGAAATTGCAAGAATCTTCTTCAAGTCTGTCTTCCATCAATATAGACTTCTCTGAGTAATTGTCAGTGACCACAATCCCAAATTCACAAGTCACTTCTAGCAAGCACTCTTCAAGACTCTTGGAACTCAAATCACTATGTCCACTGCCTTCCACCCTCAAACTGATAGACAAACTGAGCAAATGAACAGAACACTTGAACAAATGCTCAGAAATTATATATCTTATGAGCAAGATGATTGGGACTACTACCTGATCTATACTGAGTTTGCCTACAATAATGCAGTCCAATTATCTACTGGTCTTTCTCCATTTCAGTTACTATATGGTCAAAACCCCGAGATCTCTGCAAGCCTAGTCTCATTTCAGCAATCCAGTCACACACAAGTCCCCACTGCTCAGAACCTTATTAACAAAATGGATTCCCTTCTCAAGATCACTACCACAAATCTGCAAAAGGCTCAACAATATTAAGCTAAGTATGTAGATAAGAAATGTTGTGATGTCAACTACACTATTGGAAATATGGTTCTACTCAAAGCTAACAATATCAAGGCCCAATCTCAAGTCAACCACCAGTCAGCCAAATTCCAGCCCAAGTACCTTGGACCCTTTAAGATCACCAAGCAAGTCTCTACCTACTCCTACTGTCTCAGTCTACTGATAACCATGCATATACATCCAGTATTTCATGTATCACAACTCAAGGCCTGGAACCAGTCACTCTCTTACTCTGGCCAAATTCTGATGCCCTCAGTACCAGTTATGGTCAAAGACCACATTGAGTATGAAGTCAAGAAAATCTTAGACAAACAAGTCCAATACCATTGCACAGAATACCTAGTCAAGTGGATGGGCTACCCTGAATATAATACTACTTGGGAATCCACTATCAATCTCAAGAACTCCCAAGATCTCATTCAAGAGTTTGAGCAAAAAGAAACTTATTGACTGCCTGTGAGATTCTCTCCTTGGATAGTAGATAACATACTGTACTGATCAGGTACATTATGTATTGGGGCACTCTGAGGGATACAGCATCAGCAACAAGATCCACAGAAGAACTCTATAAACCCTGTAACTAATGAGGTTCAAACCAGTTCTCATCCGATCAAGATGATACTTTGGCCCTTACCTTATACAAGGATGGCCAGTCCTTGCCAATGAGCTGATATATTTTATTTGTATTTTCTTTTGGTTTTATTTTCTTATATTATCTTCCAAATTCAATAAGGACATTGATTCTTAAGGAGGGGGAGATGTAATATTTTAGCATAGTTTATTTTTTTTCTCTGTCTTTTCTTAGTCTTTCTAGTACTTTCCATAACCTTCCAGCACATTCTGAATGATTAGAAATCCTTTCTTGGTACTAAACCACAGCTAGAAAATTTTTGTCACTTCCATTCCAGTTTTAGCTAGTAATGGAACTTTATGGAATATTGTGGATCTTTATTTGTCATCATTGCCAAGAATCTTTCTCTTGGCATTTCCATTGATTTCTCAGATCCTTTTGGATTCTTCTTTCAGATCTTGTATAAATATCCTCTCTGTTCTCATAAATAAAGCTCAGAATATTTTCTCCCAGAAACCACAAGATCTTCCTGAACTTTTAGTAACTCTTTGAGCTACTTTAAACTACTAGAATTAAGTTGCTTCCTTATTTAAGAAACCAGAACCATTATAACATTTCTAAAAATAGGTTTCAAATCGGAACTCAATTTGATTTGAATTCAATTCAATTCAAACTCAATTTGAATTAAAAAATCCCCAATTCGATTCGATTCAAATGACCCTCAATTCAATTCGATTCAAATTGATTTAATTTGTTTGGGAGCACTATGTGCAATGCACCAGCAAGTTTTCAGCAAATGATGAATAGCATCTTCAGTAGAACAGCCAAGGAATATATAAAACATATCAAGGAAATTCTCAGATGACTTCACAAGCATGGTCTCTACATTAAGCCCAAGATATACAAATTTGGAGAAGAAGAAATTGCTTACCTTGGACATATTATCAACTATGATGGAACATACACAGACCCTACCAAGATCAAGGCAGTAGCAGCCTATCCAGTACCCATAAGTATTACTGAAGCCTGAGCCTTCATGGGACTAGTATCCTACTATAGGAGATTCATTTGCAGATTCTCTCATATTGCTAGCCCTATCTACAATCTGTTTAGAAAGAAAGTCAAGTTCTAGTGGATCCAATAGTAGCAACAAACCTTTGACAAACTCAAGACTAGATTAATCCAGGCTCCAATTTTGAGAAGACCTGACTGGACCCAAGAGTTCATCCTGCAGACAGATGTCAGTGCAATGGGACTTGGAGCTGTCCTAGCACAAAAAAAGAATGGTGCCAAATATGTGGTAGCCTATCTCAGCCAAGATACCCATGGGGCCAAGCAGTTCTATGAGTTATATAAGTTGGAATATCTTGCAGTCATCTGGGCTATAGAGAAGTTCCACTACTACCTAGCTAGAAGACACTTCACCATCCAGATAGATCACTCAGCACTCACCTAGTTTCTCACCACCAGTGAGCCAAAAGGAATCTATGCCTGATGGATCATGAAACTATAAGCATATGATGCCACAATTACTCACTACCCTGGAAGAACCAATGCTAATACTGATGCCCTCTTACAGATATCCTGAAGGACTCAATCTCTACCAAATCATCATGAATAGGGAGCTGTACTATGGAACAATCAGCTACTCAGAGTAGTGAAAGATGCCCCTGCATCTAGAAGAATGAACAAAAACAATTATTAATTGGACCTGGAAACAATTCAAAACTGATGAAGAAATACTCAAGAAAGGACAGCAATTAGTTATCCTCAAGCACTGGAAGAATCAGGTGATGAAGAAAGTACATGAGCAAGGCCATATAAGAGGAACCAATATATATAACAAAGCAAAAAGAACCATGTGGTGGCCAGAAATGGAAGAGGATATCAGGCAATTTGTCAGGATCTGTGACAAATGCTAGAAGCAGAAGCAAGATCAATAGAATCAAGTCCCTGGATCAGCAGACATTGAGCCAATACTATTTGCCCACATTGCAATGGATGTAATTGGCCCCCTACCCCTGACATTGACAGGCAACTGATATGTTATTATAATCATAGATCTATTCATAAAATGGATAGAGGCTGGACCCCTCAAAGAAGTCAATGCACAGTCAATTGCTGATTTCCTTTACAGAGAGATCATCTGCCAATTCAGGACTCCAAAGCAAGTTATCACTGATAGAGGAACAGAATTCATCAACTAGTTTTATGAAATTTTTTACAAAAAGTACAAGATCTGATACATTAAGACCACAGCCTATTATCCTCAAGAAAATAGACATACAGAATGAACCAACAAGATCCTCAAGAATATCATTGCCAAGATCTGTGATGAATATGGAAACTGGGACCACTATCTTCCAATAGCATAATCCACTCTGCAGGATATATGATCACAAAGTACCCATTTTACACTATAAGAAATGCTATTCAGAGAGGAAAGTTCTAGTAGAAGTTTGTTAGTAAACAATGACACAATCTGGAAGCATATAGATATAGAGATATGGAGATTACATCAAATTAGAAAAAAGGCAGAGGATTACATCATCAAGGTGCAGGCACTGCAGTTGAATAATGTGGAAAAGACTCATAAGCCTCTGAAGATTATTAAGATAGGAGACAAAGTCCTGGTGTACCAGAACATAGTAGAAGCTTTTTGGTCAAGAAAACTGGAGCCCAAATGGGAAGAACCTTATCTGGTATAAGATATAAAAGGGACCACCTTTTAGCTATAAAAGCTCATAGGTACAATCATCCCTACTATCATCTACTGAAACCAGCTCAAGAAGTACTATGGCAAATCAATGGAGTATAGCTACAGCCCTCAAGATCACTAGTGCTGCCCAAAGAGCTATAGAAAGATAGTGGTGCTCTACTGAACCACCCATAATGGACAAATCCTTTGATAGTATCCAGAGTATGGTGAATACACACTTGTCCCAGATCTCACACTTCAAGGTCTATCAGAATAGAACTGAGTTCCAGGAATACTTTAAGTTGGGACAACTGCTAAATTCAAAACTAGTCATAGATGGAGAAGATTGGATTCATGAGTGTTAGCTCTCTCACACTCAGATCCTGATTACTACCAGAATATACCAACTATTCAAGGATGATGAACAAGCTCTAGCCCAGTTCCAAGGAGTACTACTAGGAGATTTCAGCTAGGTTAGAAGATAATATTGAGAGAATGTGATAATATAGATTGTGCAATATAAGGAGATTTAGATAGTTGAAGCTTGGGAATTTGAGTGAATAAAGTGTTTCAGAGATGAATCACCTATTCAGAAGAAAGTTGTGATAGTTAACCCAAAATAGTAAACAAGAATCAAGAGAATAGACATTTGATTGCAGCATACAAATCTAATTTCTAATATAGTATAGTAGTCATTTCTACAACTATAGAAACTTTAGCAACTGTAGAAATTCAACAGATGTAAATCTTTTATAATCATAGAAATCTTAGCAGATGTAGAGGATTTATAGTTGTAAAAAGTGACTCACAAGACATTTAGTCATAACTTAGCTACCTTATAGTTAGCAAAAACTATATAAATAACCCAGTATCTTTAAGTAAATAAACCTCAGATTGAAAAGTGTTAGTATAAAGAATAAGTATACCAATAAAGGACCTTCAGATTACCTCTTTGATACATTTGGCCTCAAAGAACTACTGACTCTAAGAGTCAAGACAAGAATTCAAGATAAGGAAATCTGACATATTTGCTAAGTTTAGAATCTACTATGTTACATTATACTATTATATTT
>RQIL01044302.1:0-25218 GCA_003951145.1 Jimgerdemannia lactiflua | reverse complement strand
ATTTATTTAATATATAGTCTTTCTAAAATATAACATAGTTTTTATTTTTTATTTTTTTTATGGGCTATAGCTCTATTTATTAACTATCTATAATATTCAATTTGTCTTCATACCACACTGGTAGCTCCATATAGCTCCCCACTGGCCTACTCTCATACTTATCTACTTCTCTATCTCAATCTTCTCAAATACTATCTCAGAACCTACAACTCTAACTCTCTCTCTACTCCTATTATAAATAGCTACCACCAGCTTCTGGTGCTGACCCTTGCCATGGCCCCCCTCCCCTTCTGCCATCCCAACAGAATATCTACCAATAACTACTTCCATCTTGCCAACTTCTCTCCAGTTATCATCCTCTTGCTCTCCTTAAATACTGCCTACCAGTGACTTACTAATCCAACCAAGACTGTAAGCACCCATCCCAAGGTAAGCCACTTATCCCCAACCCTCTCAAATATTCACATCTTCAAAACTCTCCACTGGCCCACCCCAGCTCTACTATACTCTCCTTCCAAACAATACCCAATTTCTCTCCAAAAAATACCAAGTACCTCACACTCTTCTAGCCAATGTTTCAGAGCCTGCACTATGCCCCCCTCCTGCTTAACCCCTAGGTATTCCTCACACTCAAAGACATCTCCAGTGACCAAATGTCCAGACTGAAAGTTTAATATAACAGTACTCTCTATCAAACCACTCAGAATTTGGGAGGAATACACTTTTTCATATATATCTATACCCCAATTACATAGTCCTCTCCAGTCTCACTCCTCTTCTATCTCTGCTCACTATCATCCCTCCAGCCATAGATTCTGCCCAGCTTCTCATTGACTCTTCACTATAGCCCCTATATTAAACTCTATTGCTGATAAGTCTCCCTGCACCAACCAATACCATTGCCATATTTCTGGATCCCAATACTACTCCTCAACATGTCCTTTCTATCCAATATTAATCCTGTATGCCCCCTCTATCACCTCTTACCAGAATTCCTAATATCATAACTATTGACTATCCCATTCACCCACTACCACCAGAAGGTCTTCAGATAATCCTCCAGTGTGACATTTTAGCATAGTTTATTTCTTTTTCTATGTCTTTCTAGTATTTTGTGTAACCTTCCAGTACCTCCCGAATGATTAGAAATCCTTTCTTGGCACTAAGCCACAGCTAGAACATTCTTATCAATTCTATTCCAGTCTTAGCTAGTCACAGAACTTCATGGAACATTGCAGATCTTTATTTGTCATCATTGCCAAGAACCTTCCTCTTGGCATTTCCATTGATTTCTTGGATCCTTTTGGATTCTTCCTTCATATCTTATATAAATATCCTCTCTGTTCTCTTGAATAAAGCTCAGAATATTTTCTCCCAGAATCCACAAGATCATCCTGAACTCTTAGTAACTCTCCAAGCTACTTTGAACTACTAGAACTAAGTTGCTTCCTCATTTAAGAAACCAGAACTATTACACATGGTAGCAGCAGTTAAGTTACACCTTGCCTAAACTAGAAACCTCTCAAGAACTAGTCAAACACCATATCTATGGACCCCAATGCTGATGCCTGGGACAATAACACCTACAGTACTCCTTATGGCAACTATGTCCCACAGAACACACCCTATATTCAGCAAGAAGAAGAGAAGGAACAGCCAATTCCTACTCAGTCATCCAGGACTCTAGAAAGCCTCCTGCACACTGCTTTGGCTCAAATTTCCCAACTTTAAGAATGACTGGACAAGAAGGAGGGCAAAGCTTCTGCACAGTTTACATCTATACCTACAATAGTATCTCCAACCACAGTCACCATCAAGCCTCAGAAGCCTGATACCTTCGATGGCCAAAGAGAAGGACTGTCTACCAATACTTGGCTTTCCAATTAGAGCAGTATGGTGAACTGACCAATCTGGATCAAGCAGTACTAGTCCAATTTGCCACCATACTCCTATGAGGGAATACTGCAATCTGGTGGTGAAATCAAGTCCAGAACACAAGATTCTCTAGCTGAATCAAGGTCTGGGATGAATTCTCAGATACTATTAAAGGCCAATTCAAACCTGTCAACAGCACCAAGGTTATGTGAGACTACCTGGTAAACATCAAACAACTTAAGTCTGTACAAGCATACAATGCACAATTCCTGTCTATCCTGCTGGAGCTACCTCATGTCACTGAAGATGAGAATTTTGACAAGTACATCCAAGGTCTCCAAGGACAAACCCAAGTTTGTGTTGAACTAGAAGAACCCAAAGACCTAGACACTGCAATGAAAATTGCTGATAGGTTCAATATCATTACCTATGGCAACCACTTCAAGCAGAAGAGACCACCATTCAACAACAACCACAGAAGGGAGAAAACCAAAGTCAGAACTGTTGGACCTGCCCTCATGGATCTGGACACCATCAATAAGAACAAGAAGAACAAGTTTACATCTAAGGAAAAAAAGGAGTGCCTCAAGAAGGCTGGGGCCTGCTTCTTTTGCTGACAGCCTGGCCACATTGCTACTAAATGTCCCAAGAAGACTACCAAACCCAAGAGAATCCTGGTCCTGTCCAAAGACACCCAAGGTCATCAAGTTAAACAAAAAGTTGTACTCAATTTCATGCAAGTCAATCCCAAGGCCCAGATTCCTCAAGTACAGTCAGAAGGAGCCATTGGTCTGGACCTTCAATTTGTTCAACAAGTCACTATTCCTGCCCATGAAAGAAGGCTCATTCCAACTAGCCTTGCAGTCGAAATACCCAAGGAACATTGTGCAAGAATTGCACCAAGATCTGGTCTCAGTGTCAAGCACTCACTAGATATCAGTGCTGGAGTCATTGACCCTGACTTCTGAGGAGAAATACAAGTCCTACTAGTCAACCACAAGGACCAAACTTATACTGTCAATGAAGGTGACAGAATCACACAGCTCATTCTGGAGTGAGCCACCCTGCCTGCCATCAAGGAAGTCACTAAGTTGTCTCCAATCAAGTGAGATCAGAAAGGCTTTGGCAGCACTGATCAAGTTGCTAGCATAGCTGAGAATTGAGCCAACTCAATGCTCATCTTCAAAGGTCTAGTCAAAGGTCAAGAGCTAGATGTTCTCATAGACAGTGGAGCTATTGGAAACTTCATCAACAAGAACCTCATCAATAAACTCAAGATTCTCACTAAGCCAGTCAGCAAGAATGGTGGAGTTGTCACTGCTGATGGCACCACTCTACCAATTGACTCAATTGCCACCAAACTTCCCCTCAAGATTCAGAAGTACTGGGAACATTTAGATTTTGAAGTGGCACCTCTAGGAGATCATGACCTGATCTTAGGCAAACTCTGGCTTATGCAACACAACCCACACATTGATTGGACCAAGAAATAAGTTACTCTGATTCAAGATAGAGTCAACATTACAATCAAACCAGACAAGACTCAGACAAAAACTCCAATTGTAACTCATTCAGCAATTCATTTCAAGAAGGCTCTCAAGAAAGCTATCTGTACCTTTGTTGCACTGATCCAACCCAAGAAAGAAGGCAAGAAGTTATCAATCAGCAAAAGTATCAAGCTACTACCAAATAAGTACAAGGACATCTTCCCAGACAAACTCCCTGGTCTACCACCTTCAAGAGACCATGACCATGAAATCAAGCTGGTACCTAATGTGGCCATTCCCAAGAAGAAGATGTACTATATATCACCACTTGAAATTAAAACAGTCAAGAAAAAACTCAATGAACTCATCAAGCAAAGAGCCATTCAGCCAAGCAAGTCACCTTTTGGCTCCTCAGTCTTATTCATCAAGAAGAAGGATGATATCTTGCAAATGTGCATAGACTACCATGTACTCAACAAGATTACTGTCAAGAATCATTACCCACTGCCAATCATCAACCAAATATTTGATGCTGTCAAGAATGTCAAGTACTTCACCAAGATTGACCTTACCTCTGAGTATCACCAAATTCACATCAAACCAGAGGACATACCCAAGATGGCATTTATGATACCATTTGGACTATATGAATTTCTAGTCATGGCCTTTGGTCTCACCAATGCACCAGTAACCTTTGAAGACCTCATACAGACTATCTTCAAGGATCAGCTCTATATCTTTGTACTTGTGTATATTGATGACCTTCTGATCTTTAGCAGCACTGAAGATGAACATCTCAAACACCTTGAATAAGTCCTCAAGATCCTCCATGAATATAAGCTTTATGCAAAACTCAAGAAGTGTGAATTCTTCAAGAATCAAGTTGAATATCTTGGACACATTGTATCAGCCAAAGGAATTCAAGTAGACCCAAGGAAAATACAAGATATTGAACAGTGGCCTGTACCAGCAAGTCTCACTGAACTTAGGTCCTTCCTTGGTCTGGCTGGATACTACTGTTGATTTGTCAAGAACTTCTCTGGCATAGCAGAATCTTTGATGAACCTCCTGCAAAAAGAACCCAACTCTGACCACTATGTTCCTTATATCTGGGACACCTTCTGTCAACAAGCCTTTCAAGAACTTAAGAACTGCCTGACCCATGCACCTGTTCTTAGAAACATGGACCCAAACTTGAAGTTCACTGTTACTACTGATGCATCTAACTTCGCAATTGGTGCAGTTATCTCTCAAGATGATGATCAAGGACACAGACCCATTGCATTTGAGTCAAGGAAATTGTCCTCTGCAGAACAAAAGCTAGCCACTTACAAAAAGGAACTCCTGGCAATCATTCATGCCCTCAAGATCTGGTGACACTACCTAGAAGGAGTTGAGTTCGATGTGATCACAGATCACAGATCTCTTCAGTACATTAACACCCAACTAACTCTTTCCCATCAACAAGCCAAGTGGAGTCAGCTACTTCAGACCTTCACTCTGAACATCATCTACAAGCCTGGCAAAACTGTGATTGTACCAGACATGCTCTCAAGTAGGCCTGACCTTGCTACCATCTTACAAGTCACTGTGGTACCTAAATTCCCTAACCAGATCAAGACAGCTTACAAATAAGACTCTCGGGTTCTACAAAAGGACACTAAGAAATTCAAAGAAAAGTACACCTTCAAGGACAATCTCATGTACTATCAAAACAAGGTCTACATTCCTATCAACCCAGAACTATGATACAAGATCCTTTACAAACATCATGACTCCCCACTAGCTGGTCACCTTGGAACTGATAAGACCATCAAGAACATTTAACAAGACTACTACTGGCCCAACATACTCAAGGAAATCAAGAAGTATATTCAAAGCTGCGATCTCTGTCAAAGAAACAAATCAAGCAATCAAACATCTACCAGTCTTCTACAACCTTTGCCAATTCTGACCAAGAAGTTCAAGCAAGTCACAATGGACTTCATTGTACAACTCCCACAAACCAAATCAGGTTACAATGCCATTGTTGTATTTGTGAACTGTCTGACCAAGATCACAATCCCCGAGCCAACCACAACCAATGCTACTGCTCCTGAAATTGCAAGAATCTTCTTCAAGTCTATCTTCTACCAATATGGACTTCCCCAAGTAATTGTCAGTAACCATGACCCCAAATTCACAAGTCACTTCTGGCAAGAACTCTTCAAGACTCTTAGAACTCAAATTGCTATATCCACTGTCTTCCACTCTCAAACTGATGGACAAACTGAGTGAATGAACAGAAACTTGAACAAATGCTCAGAAACTATGTGTTTATGAGCAAGATGATTGGGACCACTACCTGACCTACACTGAGTTCACCTATAACAATACAGTCTAATCATCTACTGGTCTTTCCCCTTTTCAGTTACTACACAGTCAAAATCCTGAGACCCCATGCAAGCCTAGTCTCATTCCAGCAATCCAGTCACACACAAGTCCCCACTGCTCAGAACCTTATCGACAAAATGGATTCCCTTCTCAAGATTGCTACTGCAAATCTGCAAAAGGCTCAACAATATCAAGCTAAGTATATAGATAAGAAATGATGTAATATCAACTACACTATTGGAGATATAGTTCTACTCAAAGCTGACAACATAGGGCCTAATCTCAAGTCAACTGCCAGTCAGCCAAATTCCAACCCAAGTACCTTGGACTCTTCAGTAAGTCTCTATCTACTCCTACCATCTCAGTCTACCAATAAACATGCATATACATCCAGTATTCCATATGTTACAACTCAAGGCCTGGAACCAGTCACCCCCTTACACTGGCTGAATTCTGACACCCTCAGCACCAGTTATGGTTGAAGATCACATTGAGTATAAAGTTGAGAAAATCTTAGACAAATGAGTCTAATACTATTGTACAGAATACCTAGTCAAGTGGATGAGCTACCCTGAATACAATACTACCTGGGAACCTGCCACCAATCTCAAGAACTCTCAAGACCTCATTCAAGAGTTTGAGTAAAAAGAAACTCATTGACTACCCATGAGGTTCTCTTCTTAGATAGTAGTTGATATACTGTACTGATCAGATACATTATGCATCAGGGCACTCTAAAGGATATAGCATCAGCCACAAGATCTACAGAAGAACTCTATAAACCCTGCAACTAATGAGGTTCAAACCAGTTCTCATCTGATCAAGATGATACTTTGGCCCTCACCTTATATAAGGATGATCAGTCCTTATCAATGAGCTGATATATTTTATTTGTATTTTCTTTTGGTTTTATTTTCTTATGTTACCTTCTGAATTCAATAAGGAAATTGATTCTTAAGGAGGGGGAGATGTAACATTTTAGCATAGTTCATTTCTTTTTCTTTATCTTTCTAGTATTTTCTGTAACCTTCCAGTACCTCCTGAATGATTAGAAATTCTTTCTTGGCACTAAGCCACAGCTAGAACATTCTTGTTAATTTCATTTCAGTCTTAGCTAGTTACAGAACTTCATGGAACATTGTGGATCTTTATTTGTCATTATTGCCAAGAATCTTTCTCTTGGTATTTCCATTAATTTCTCAGATTCTTCCAGATTCTTCCTTCATATCTTGTATAAATATCCTCTCTGTTCTCTTGAATAAAGCTCAGAATATTTTCTCCAAGAAACCACAAGATCATCCTGAACTCTTAGTAATTCTTCAAGCTACTTTGAACTACTAGAACTAAGTTACTTCCTCATTTAAGAAATCAGAACCGTTATATCCAGGGATATATTATGCCTCCCACACCTTCTGCATCAAGAGTACCCACCTTCCCCCTTATAGCTCCACCACTCTCTTTAGCCACCAGGCTTAGAGGCAATGCATTCTCTTTGAGAAGTCCACTAGTTATAGACCACTCCTTACTACAGATGTTGACAGCACCTCTCATCTAATCTGATTCCTATATACCACTCAGATCCAAATCTTTGCCACTTTCATCTGTCTCTTCATCATCTATGCTGGAAAGTCCAGATGGTATACAAGTACTACAACTTCAACATCTAGTAAATATTCGGAATTGTGATCCTTCCTATAAGAGAGATATATCTTCCCCCCCAGTTCTTCAATATATCTCTCCATGCTAGCACCTTTTCTTTCAACTAAGGCTTAGGCAGGACTGATCTGTATATAGAAAGAAAAATTCCCAGATAGTACACTACCTCTCCTGAAGGGAATAATAGTATCAATAATATCTTCTTTCAATAGTCCATTCTCCAGAACCATCATTTCATACTTGTGCCAATTCAGCTTCTGTCCTAAGCAGTGTTCATACCACTCCACTATCTCCTTGAGTTCTCTTACATCCTCTACTGATCCCAGTTCAATTACTATATTATCCACAAAGGCCCCCATCTTTCAATTTACCTGAACAGTCAGTCTCTCAACTCTTTTCCTAATTCTGTCCAGCAGATACTCTAAAGACAGTGTATATAAAATCAGTGACAGGGGGTCACCCTGAGACATACCTTGCCTCAGTGGGAATGCAACACCCATATCTATTCACCATAATGGCTATCTTACTCCTCTCCAAAAGGCCAATAATTGATTCCCTCAGTCTCTTTGAGATTCTAATTCACTCCTAGACTTTTCCCAGTCATACTTATTTCACCCTATCATATACCTTCTCCTGATCCAAAAAATCTAGGTGACCATCAATTCCAGCTGCTCTTGACTGCTCGATAACTCCATATACCCAAGTTGTACTATCCTGGATCAATCTTCCATCAACAAAACCCTTCTGCTCCTCACCAAGAATCTGTTGTGCCACCACTTACAGCCTTGCTACCAGCACCTTTGTCACTAACTTTCTGATCAAATCCAGTAGTGTAATTGGTCTCCAATTCTTCCAATCTTCTTGTCTCCTCTTATTCTTATAGAGTAGCACCACTAACCCCAACTCCTGACCACTCAGCCATAGCCCTATCTCAATGACCTAATTAGTGCTCCCAATGAATCAAATTGAATTGAATTGGACCTAAATTCGATTTGATTCAAAAACTTCAAATTAATTTGAATTGAGATCCAATAATTGAATAACTTGATGAATACACATACAAATTCGATGATCTTTAGCCTGTTAAATTTCTCTTATATAGGGGAATCTAACAAGCTAAAGATTATCAAATTTGGATGTGTATTCATCAAGATATTACATTTCTAAAAATAGGTTTCGAATCAGACCTCAATTTGATTCGAATTCAATTCGATTTGAACTCAATTCGAATTGAAAAATCCCCAATTCGATTTGATTTGAATGACCCTCAATTTGATTCAATTCAAATTGATTCAATTCATTTGGGAGCACTAGACCTGATCATACATATCTCTCATCTTCTGAAGTACTTCTTCTATTGCCACCATCTTCTTCAAAAAATCCCAAGGCAGTCCATCTTTCTCTGGAGCTACATATGCCCACCTTTGTCTTTAATAGGACATTCATAATTTCCTCAACCCTTACTGACCAGTCTAGGTCATCAAGGCCCTCAGCTCTTGCTGGATACCACTCTTTCAGATATTCTTCAATGGTCTCACCATCCTTGCCACTATCTTTCTTACTTCACAATTTATTCCAATGTCCCTTCAATTGTTCAAGGATCCTCTTCACTTTAGATATCAAGTTACTATCCTCCCCAATAATTTCTTCCCATCTCTACTGTACTCTTCTAGCTCTCAACAGCCTAGACAAATACTTAGTCAGCCTTTCCCCCTCCTCCAACAACTGCCAATGTAGTCTTACCATCATCCCAAGAATATGAACCTCCTCTTTCTGATGTAAGACACCTTTTAGTTCATCAATTTTCATTCTCATCCTCTCTATCCTTCAGTTGTCCCATTCCTCCCCTCCACTCCTCTCCTCTGCCTTCAAGCTTGCCAGCTATAGTAATAAATATTCCAGCCACTTAGAGAACAGCATCCCCCTCCTCTATCTAATCCTACTCTTTGCCTTCCCAGTCTCTCTCAAGTATAACCTTGCTGCATTCTTCAACTTCAGCCACCTGGATTTAATAGAAATGTCCACTCTGCATCCCTAACTGATGAGAGTCTCAGTATCCATTCCTTATTTTTCCCACAGCTCCTTGCCTCCAAGAGAGTACAATTAAGCCTCTAATATCCTAGCTTATCCCTGCTCTCTCCAAAGTTTCCCTATCCAATCAGTCCCCAATGGTCTGACCAGAGGCACCATATTATATCTAAATTCCACCAGATATTAGCTCTCCAGCAATCTGCTAAAAGTATCCAGTCAATCCTCATTCCTACATCTATCCAGTATATAAAGACCTTAGCATCCCCTCACTTCACCCTTCTAGTATTAGTTAGTGCACTTAGTCTCTCTATCTCCTCTCATATATTCAGTCCTCCACTCTGGCCCACCACACCTGACCCTCCATCTGATCTATCTAGTCTTATATCTTACACCATATTAAAGTTCCCCTCCAATAGATCTACTTCAGCCTCTACTAAAGCACTACTATCCAGTAATTCATCCAGCCAAGCTACCCTTGAACTCCTAACTACTAGACATTAATATAATCCAACAATGACAGAGCCCCACTCAGGCCTAGTTTATGATCCACAAACCAGACACTCTCTTCAATTCCTGATGTCCTTCAGCTCCCCTTTCCTCTTCCAGATCAAAATCCCAAACTTCCCTCACTATTCTACCACACCTCTCCATTCTTTTGTCCAATTTAGCTTATTAAAGTCATCTTCACATTATACAGCCTACAGCAATAACAGATCTATTTCCAAAGTCTTTAACCAAGAAAAAATATTCTGATGCCTCACTAATTCTCACAGTTCATTGATATTCAACAAAAAAATATTAGTTGTACTATTTATAAGGAAGATAATTGTTCAGAAATTTCCCATCTTTCTCTCAACACATTCATAAGATACTCCTATTCTATCTTAGCTTTCTTCCTCTCTTTCTTCTCCAATGCCACAATCACTACCCTATCAGATTCATCTGCCTTCTCTTTCATATCCTCTCTGTAGTCCTCATAAACTTCTGACCACACTTTTGACTCACTCTTTGCCAACCAGCAACTCTCAATAATACTGCCAGCTGTCCTCTATAGCCCAACCTCTCTCTGAGTATTCACCTCATATCCTTCTTCTTCTAGTATAACAGTAAGAATCTTTGATTATGGCTTGTCCACCACACTCTCTCCAGCTAGATGGTACTTCTATATCTCTCTATCTATGACTCAAAAATCAATATCTACCAATTCATCAGCCACCAAGTCACTAAGAGTCTTCAATAACTGCACTTCACTACCAATCCTCCCTTCTTCTGGAGTCCTTGACCTCTCTATTTCCAACCTTTTACTATATCCATCTGCTCTTCTCTTCCTCTTCCTTGATATCAATCAGTTCTTTCTTCTCAACTCTAATGACTACTCCTCCTCACCTCACATCACGTACTCCAAATTGAACATTCTGCACCCCCTTCATAACAACATATATCTCCTCTTTAGTACTTTTCTTTCCACTACTCAGGGTCCCAGCCTGCACTCTCTACTCCTCCTCATCATTATTCAAGTTTATAAAGAATCCAGACTCATCCTCCCCAATGATTTTCTTATGCTTAGGGGTGTGCTGCAATTGTGCACAACTCTGTATATATACCCCCCAAAACTGCAGTGAATAAACCCTCAGTCAATTGGTATTTATCTGAATGACAAAGAAGTCTAGTATAAGATAAACCAACTTAAGTTTTTGAGAAACTTTGGGAAAAGACTCCAAGGGTCAAGGAAAACTCTTGTTCAAGATTGCTGCCACCAAGTTTAAGGAAATTGCCACCAAGAATCGCTGTGAATTTTCAAGTCAGTTAGTTAATCGCTGCCAAGTTACAGTCAGTCAGCCACCATGCAATCAAGTTGTGCATTCAAAAGGACCTGACTGCTATTCAGAAAGACTGTCAGACCATCAGAAAACCTGCTCGCTCTCAAGATAATCGAATGTCAACCTACAAACAATTCTCCCGTTCACCATCACGAGTCACTTAAAACAAGATTGCTGTTGCCCCATGATCGACAACCAACCTGCCCAGACCACTTATTCAAGACAGAAAGATCGCTGCACCCCCCACTCCCTATGTTGATTGACTGCCACCCATATTTGGACACTGATCGCCGCCCGCCAGGATAAAAGAATAACCGACCACCATGTATACAAGCAGCATGCCCATCGCCCCTTTGAGTATGATTGAGTTATCGACCACTAAATTAATTGAGCCATTATAATTCAAAAGCTCATTATTGAGGCAAACCACCTCCGTCTTTTGAGCCATCAACCCGAATCCCTGCTGTCAACCCGAACATCTGCACCCATCGACTTTTTGATGATATTTCGGATGACCCATCACGTGACCACTGACCATAATTGACGCGAACAATCTATTTTATTCTTGTTAAATTGATGACTGCACTTCACTAAGTGGCACATTAAGCTGTACAGAAGCTTATAGTTATATACAAAACACATGCCACATTTTGGGGGCTCAACTGGGAATAGTTTTCTAAAGACTTGACCTTTTGGCTCAAGAACCCAGCAGCCATCTACATTGGAGACTCTAGGAGAACCTAGCAGCCAGCAACAAGTTCAGAGACAGCCCTCTTTGGCAGAAAAGAAGGCCCACACCATTGTCAGGACAGTAGCCAAGACCTTGTTCAGAAATAGCAGCCAGAGGACTGAATCAGAAGATAAAAGTGACCCAGATTATGGTTTAACCTCAAGGGAGAGAAGACAACTCAGAGGACAACCAGAACCCCTCCTGATCCAAGACCTAGAAGAAGACCTTCCTGAGGAATACCAGACCTGAATCTATAGGAAGAACTCAGACAGGAGTGACTATATTTCAACAGTTATCAACCAAGCCACCCCCCTAGACCAAGTATACTTTGAAACATCCAAAGGAGAGGAGGACTACCACCCATACAACTCCAGAGACGAGTTCAATCTACATCACTATGCAGACAGCTACACAGACTTCCAACAAGATGAACAGGACTTCACTACTTCACAACAGCAAGGAGCAGACCAGTTCAACACCAGTTATATCAGCCCCCTAGCACCTTCAATCACCTGAGCCTCTGCACCTTGGTCACTTACTCCATGGCACTATCCTCAAGAAGCAAGGAACACCAGCCCTCCCAGTGCCCCAGTATTTAATAATCACCAGCAGTCTACCAGAGAACCCCAACCTCCATTGAGAATCCCTACCCCAGTATTGATCAGAAGAGCTAGATTTCCTACACCACCAAAACACTGCTCTCTGCCTGTACCCTCTGTACATCAAGCACCTTCACCACCTCTATGAGGACCATCAAGGAATGCTACCCCTGAACCAGGATCAGACAGTGAGAACAGTGAAGACAAGCCAGACATAAGTTACTTATAGAAGTTCCATGGTACAGATAATGAAGATATCAAAGAATTCATTGGAGAAATTGAAGTACAAGCAGCAGCCAAGCAATGGGATGCAGAACAAAAACTCAGCATTGTTGAGTCACTTTTGAGAGGCCCAGCCCTTCAAAGATACAATCAAGCTAGGCATAATGGAGGAGAAGTCCATAGGGCTGAACAAGAAGCTCATGTTGTAGCAAATGGACATTATGCACAGAGATACATCATCTATAGAGGCTGGCTCTGTGCCCAGTTCAATGGTCTTGAACGCCAACAAGAAGTATAAGAAGCTCTGACCTACATGACCCAAGCTGTTAATGAAATCCCGAAGAGTTTCTACCATCAGATCCATGTACAGATGATCAAGGCAAACTTGCAGCCTACAGTCCAACTTGCACTGGCTTCAACTACCTTGCTTAATGGTCTATACCCAGAACTTAGAAGGCAAGTTATTAGGATAGGTTATTGGAGTATTGAGCAGCAAGTTGCTGAAGCACAAGGATGTTGGGAAGCAGACAACAGACCAGCCCAGCAAGTACAAGTTCACTGCAAACCTGCTAGAGCTAAGTTCCCAAGATCTTAAGGAACTACAGCAGAACAAGAGAATGCATTCCTCAGGGCCTGGTTGGCCAACTATGAGAACAGGTCCCTGCTTTCAACTTCAGTCCAATTTAGTCAACCACAATAGCAGCAGCCACCAAGAGTTCAAGAGGACCCAATGACCATGCTCATCAAACAGATGAAGGACTTAGCCATCACAGTAGCACAGTTGAAGAATCAAGGAGGGAGACAACAAGATTACTATTGTGACAACAGATCAGACTACTGACAATAGGACAATAGGAGTTCTTCTCAGGCACCACCAGCTGCAACTATAGGCTCAGCTACAACTGGTCCCCACACCCCCACCTGTTTCTACTGCAGAAATCAAGGCCACATCCAAAGGCACTGCCCAAGGAAGCAAGTTATTCAGTCCAATGACAGAAATGTCAACCTTATTCAAATGGATGAAGAGATCTGCCAAATGGAAGAAGAAATAGCCTGGCTTCGAGACCAAGGAGACACCCCCTCATATTATGAAGCCTACCCCTCCAAGGTAACTTGGGATGCCACTCCTGCACAGATCAGAGGACAAAGAAGACCACCAAGGGCCACACTTCCACCACTGCCAGTAATAGTCTCCACAGGCAAGCACTCAAGACATGGTCATTCCTCCTTGGACACTCTCCAGGAAAATGATAAGCAAGTCAGAAGAGACACCCCCAAGCCCAAGGCTGGACCATCAAGAGTATCAAGGACTACCTCCCTGCCTGACCTCGAAAAAGATGAGTGCATGAGTATAGAGTCCTCAGCAGATGAGATGCCCACCAAGAATGAGAGAACTCACCCTTAAGGACCTAGACACAGAAGGAGCAGCAAGCCCCATGAAGCAGCCTCTCTTTGGGACCAGATCTGTCAACAGAATGCAGGCCTCACTATAGAGCAAGTTCTCAAAAATGCCCCAGAAGTTAGGCAAAAATTCCTGAAGAAAGCCAAGGAAGAACCAAGAGACTTCTTGTCCAAGGACCACACATGCAAGAGCCTAGCACTATCCACACAGTGTATGAAAACTGACATTAAGAACAGCAATCTACAAGGCTTGCAAGTGGAAAAGTACATGGCGAAAATGTCCGAATTCTTATTGACACTGGAGCAGTAGTCTGTATCATCACCTAGAGAATGCTGGAAATAATCAGTTGGGGAATTGATGAAGGAACCAAGGCAAGAGTAATCATGGCAGATGGATCAGCATTTACTCCCCTTGGACTTGTATGGGACATCCCAATTCAAGTAGGGAAAGCTTGCCTCAATGTATCTCAAGCTGTCATCACCCCTGCAACCTCCTATGACCTGATTTTGGGAATAGATTGGATGCACTGAGTTGGAGCCAATGTGGAAATCAGAAGACAACTCCTAGTCTTTACCATTCTTGGGCAGAAGCATAAGGTAACCATTGAGTCAAGAGAGTCATCAAGGAAAGTAAGCCAAGCCTCTGAGACAGAATGGCAAGGACATGGCGAGACAACCACCACTACTGAAGATGAGGATGAAAGTGAAGCAAATTTCCTGCAAGAATTGAGAAGTGACTTTGATGCCCCTAGAGATCAGATAGTGGACCAGAAGAATCTTTTATTGAAGTCATTGATATTGAAGGTTTACAGTCAAGGATTGATGGAAACAATAACGAAAGAGCAGCATGCAAGTTTGCAGGACCATCCATACAGCTGCCACCTCCATTGGTAGAGAATCGAATCATGTAAGCCTTCTACCTAGGCAAGTGTGAGCATTTCAACCGCTTCTACTCACCAAGGGATGATTGTATCAACTGCCGAATCCTGGACATCAAGAAGGTTCCAATGCCAGCAATCGAAGATAGAGATGAATTGAGACGAGCACTAGTCCCCATCCAAGCAACTCCAAAGACCTTCAAGAAGACTTACCAAGAGCAACAAAAGGTTCTTTCCCAACAATCTGTTGAAACTTTCACAATCGAAAAAGACAGTGGCAGTTCCTACACCATCACCTGAGCCCTTCAGATTACTCTGCCCACCTACAATAAGTATTGAAAAAGATACCCCACCAGTAAGGAAGTTAAGGAGTAAAATGAAGGCTTTGTCAAGGAAGGAGACTGTGATTGTGGAAAGACCTTCACCTGTTACTGGTGTGAACATCTAAGTATTCATTTTAGCAAGGATGTTCACAAAAGCTGAGTCAAGAGAAAGGACCCCACCCTGCAAGAACCCTGAATCTGCTGGGCCTGCTGAAAGTGCAAAGAGATCAACCATGAAGGGAACTGCAAAACAAAGAATAAAACCACTATCTGGGACCTACCATTGGAAATTCTGGCCATCATCTGTTGGTATTTCTGCCCATATGAAGGAAATCAAGGAGTTAATCTTGCCCTCACCCTCATGGAAGCCCTGGACCCACTCAGAAGGATAGGATTCAATTATACAAGGAACCCAAAGACTGGAGCACACTGGTCATTCTTAAAGCCAGAACAAATGGAGTTTCCACCTGCAATTGCAGCTGCTGGAGTACCCTTCCTCAAGACTCAGCCAGTCATTCAAGTCAAGCTACTCTCACCATGGGCTCAGCCCCCTCTTACACAAACAGAAGGATCAGTGGGGTATGACCTCTATCTCCCCTATCAAATAGTAATCCAACCCAAGAGTACCAGGACCTTTGACCTACAAATTGCACTTGCTATATCATTGGGACTCTATGGTCAACTGACATCAAGATCATCTTTGGCAGCTAAAGGAATCACCATGGAAGGAGGAGTCATTGATGAGGACTACTGAGGCCCCCTCAAGGTCATCATTTGCAATAATGGAAGGACCCACTGACACTTCAGCCCCTTGACAGCTATCTGTCAGATACTCTTCATCAAGACTTCACAACCCACCATCTAAGAAGCAAAGCAACTGGACAGCACTAAGAAAGGACAAGGAGGCTTTGGAAGCACCAATAGAGACCACCAGGAACCACCCATTGAGGTTCATATAGCAAGGGTAGCTCAGTTCAGACAAATGAGACCCTATATCAGCTGTCCCATCTGAGCAAGAGAAGATATCACCCTGCAATCTTAACAGCAAAGAGGCCTTGATATACACCTCCCATAAGAAGCTGACAACTTGATATTTGCACTATCAATGGAGCTCTGAGAAAAATATCACCTACTTCTGGCAGAAGAATGAATTCATGACCAGATGTCACCAATTCACATCCCTATCAGGAACATGGGCTTCAAAGTGATCACCATTCCCAAAGGAACAATACTGGGATATTTCGAACCACTGATAGATACCTACAAGGAGGAAGTCTTTGAATTTTTGGGAAATGGCAAGCCCTCTCTGGTGAGACTAATGGTACCAGGGAGGAAGACTCAGCAATCAAAGCCATTGACATCAAGACAACTCTAACCAAGGATCAGCAACAATAGATACAAGAGTTGACAGAAGAATACAAGGATATATTTATCACCACATACAATAACTTCCCACTATATCAATATGGAGAGCATCCTATTCATACTGGAAATGCAAAACCTATCCGACAGTACCTCTACCGAACACCATGCCATCTGATCAAGTTTGAACAATAATACATAGAAGAAATGCTATGAAATAGAGTTATCAGACCCTCATCAAGCCCCTGGGCTTTGCTAGCAATCATCATGCCAAAGAAAGAAGGATGGAGATTAGTTGTGGATTTCAGGAAACTCAACAAAGTTACTATAGAAGATGCCTACCCACCGCCAAGAATAGATGACCTACTCAATGCCCTTGGGAAAGCCAAGTACATGACCACCACAGATCAGTTTCAAGGATTCCAAGTAATACTCATAGCCAAGGAAGACATCTGCAAAACAGCCTTCATCACCAAATGAGGACAGTATGAATATCTCCGGATACCATTTGGACTCTGCAATGCACCAGCTTCATTCCAAAGAATAATAAACCATATCTATCAGGACCTCATTGGAAGAAATGTGCTAGTCTATATAGATGATGTAATCATCTACTCTGAGACATTTGAGCAACACTTGCAAGACCTCTGCAAAGTATTTGATACCATCTGAATCTCAGGACTCAGACTCAATGCCAAGAAATGCTTCTTTGGAAAACACCAAGTTGAATACTTGGGGTATGTTGTCTCAGCTCAAGGTACACATGCTAACCCGTGTAAGGTGGAGAAAGTCAAGAACTACTCAGTTTCTATCTCAGCAAAGGAGACCCTATCCTTTCTCATGTTAGCATCCTATTACCAGAGATTCATCCCAAGATTTTCAGACAAGGCAGCACCACTCCGAGACATCTCTAAGAAGGACCAACCATTTTACTGGAAGGAAGATCAGCAGAAGTCATTTGATCTACTCAAGAAAGCTCTCATTGAAGCCCCTGTCCTAGTGTGGCCAAATTTTGACAAACCATTTATCCTGGCAACTGATGCCTCTACTCTTGGACTTGGATTTATTCTATCTCAACAAGATGACCAGAAGAAGGAACATGTTATTGAGTATGCTAGCAAAGCTACAAACGAGACTCAGGTAAATTATGGTGCCACCAAACTGGAATGCCTTACGGTAGTATGGGCAGTAGACTACTTTAGACACTACCTCTTGGGAAAGAGATTTGCCCTCATCACAGACCATCAAGCCCTCCAATGGTTGTTCAAGAAACCAGAGCCCTCAGGAATCTTTGCCAGATGAATCATGTCTCTGCAAGAATACCAGTTCACCATTATCTACAAGAAGGGTATCAAGAATTCAAATGTGGACACCTTGTCAAGAATCCCATGAACTCAAGAAGGAAAGGAGCCCCTATGAGAGAAGACTACTTCCTGCTCACCCAAATGAATCAAGAATTGTACCTCGCTCTCATCTGGAGCCTGCATCATAGGAGCTTCAAGAAAGGAATCCAGCCAGCCCACAAGCTGTTTATCCAGAGAAACTTCAAGAAATTTCAAGAAGGCAATAGCAAACTTTGGAGAGTAGAAGGAGACTGATACACCCAAATTCCAAGAGAAGACAAGACACCAAAGATACTTACAACCAACCATGACTAGAATGCATACTGAGGAATTGGAGCTACCATTGCCAGAATCAAGAAAAGATACTGGTGGCTCAAAATGAGGAAGCAGATTTCTACACACATACAACAATGTGATACTTGTCAGAGATACTGATAAAAACCAGCCAACAAAGCACCATTAATGCCAATCCCAGTCCCCACCAGAGCTTTCCAGAGACTTGGAATTGATATCATTGGACTCTTACCAGTAACTTGCTGAGGAAGACACTATATCCTCACTATTGAAGACCACCTGATGAAATTGCCTGAAGTCTTTGCCATTGAAACTGCTGATGCTTAGACAATTATTGAAATCCTGTATGATGAAATTTTCAGCCACCATGGTGTCCCTCAAGAAATCAGCACAGACCAAGGCTACAAATTTGTCAACAAAGCAATGAAAACCTTTGCAAGTAACTTCAAGATCAAGCTATAGCAAACAACAGCTTACCACCTACAGATGAATGGACTCACCAAGTGAATGAACCAGACCATCAAGTAAGGTCTCAGCAGGACTCAAGATCAATTAAACTAGGATATCTACCTCCCAGCAATCCTGTTCAGTATGTGTACCTCAAAGGCCACTGCTACCCAACAGACCCCCTTCTATCTGGTGTATGGTCAAGAAGTACAAGATCCTGCTGAACCAGTCCAATCAAATTTGATGAAACAAGTCACCAAGGAGATTCTCCAGTTATACAAAGTATGCCAGCAAATATGAGGATTTATAATGCAAGCACAAGAACAGTAAAAGAAGTACTATGATCACAAAGCTGACTTGGAGCCCCTGCTCATTGAACAACAAGACTTGGTTTACCAAACCATCATAGAAGGAAATTGAAGTGCCAAGCTTGAACCGAAATGGAAAGGACCCTATCTCATACACCAAGTATTTGCAAACCACACCTACCAACTCAAGACCCTGGATGGAGTCATTCTCAAGACCAAGATACATCACAACTGTGTCAGGCTCTACTATCTAAGAGAGACAAAACACATTAACCAATCCCTGTATTGACTTCCTTGAATTGTTGATGACATATAGTAATAATCAGTACCTTAAGCATCAGAAGTTTACTTTGGGACCCGGGAACCAGCAGAACATCTAGTGAACCGAAGCACACCAAAATGAAGCTACTAGCTGGGTTCAAACCCCTCCCAGATGGTTAGTCCAGTAATATACCCTCTGCCCTATATGAGGATGGCCAGTCTCTACCAATGTGCCAACAATCTGCTCTTTAAAGAAATCAAGATACCACTATCTCTGTGTACCTCACTGCCGAGGATGGCTCTAATTTTGCAAGGAGTAGATGTGACAATGCCTTTGAATCTGGTGACATCAGAGCCTGAAGACTGCTATTACTTTGCAAGCCACTGATTGCAAGTTGTGACTCACCTGTGACTCATCTTGACCATAAGATGATCTTCATCAGAAACTCATAATGACTTATAATGACTTCAGTAGTATACTACTAATAATCAGGTGACCCTACCCCTGGACCAAAGAAGAAGACCTTCAAGAATATAAAAAGGAGCATCAAGAAGAGGTACAACAGCATCTACAACTAAGAAGACTTACTACAAACAAAATGCCTGCCATCACCCATCAAACAGCAAGATCAAGGAGCCACCCTGGGCCATCAGTTCAAGAACAGATGTTCAATGACATCAGAAGGGCCATGAGACTGCACACTAGAAGAATCCCTAGTCTGAATCTCTATATAAGAGACCCTTATCACTATACTCTGAACTGCTGTGAAATAGAAACAAGAATCTCAATAGCCACTCAATACCTTCTCATGTAGCAAGAGTATGATATAGGACACTACCTCTGCCAAGAATTCCTAGAGACCAGCCATCAAGAAATTGCAGATGCCACATACATGGATAGGCATGAGCAGCAATTGGCCAGAAGAGTCCATCAAATCTTCAGACATGCTCCTTGGACCATTCCAAACCTATAGTATGTCAAAACCTCAGACATTTAAGAGCTGTCAAGCTGCTGGGTGGACCACTTAGAAGAGATGGTAGCAGAAGAGGCCCAATCTACCATTCTGGTTAAGAGTGAAGAAGTGCAAGACCTCTGGAACCCCCTTCTAGAAGACAATCCAGACCAGTTCATCCAAGGTTTGATTGCCCTGTTCCAAGGCCCTCCTCTGAGGATCCACACTCTATAAAACTCCACAGATGTTCCCTATTTTGTAGAGGAAAACCTCATAGACTAGAGATCACATGAGCAGCAATAATACTCCACACCTTTCACAGATGATGACATCATTAGTGGTGACATCATCTCTGCTGACATCACTCCTCAAGACCAACGAAATAACAGTGACTCATTTGTTCTATGGGAGGAAAACTTCAACAATCTCTGGAAAAGACATGCAGACACCTTCTCCACACCCTCAGAACCCCCAACTGAAGTCAGCTCACTGGTGGAAGTTACAGAAAATGATTTGGCCGGACACCCTGAAGAAAATGAGGAAGAAGAAGAAGATAACATAATCCCAGTCACACTGAACTTCAGATTGAACAGTGATGGTTCTATTAGTCAAATTTGATCTAGTTAGTTAGTTGCACAAACAGTGACTGCACTTTAACTAGCCTTATTCATCACAAAGAAAGGATTAGCCTTATTCTACTAGTTAGTTACTTGACTTCCAAATCCATGCTAATTCAAGAGTAGGGAATTACCAATTACTTAGCCATATACTTAGCAAAATTCACACACAACTCTGTATAAATATCCCCCAAAACTGCAGTCAATAAACCCTCAGTCAATTGGCATTTATCTGAATGACAAAGAAGTCTAGTGTAAGATAAACCAACTTAAGTTTTTGAGAAACTTTGGGAAAAGACTCCAAGAGCTAAGAAAAACTCTTATTCAAGATCGCTGCTGCCAAGTTTAAGGAAATCGCTGCTAAGAATTGCTGTGAATTTTCAAGTTAGTCAGTTAATTGCTGCCAAGTTACAGTCAGTCAGCCATCACACATTCAAGTAGCACATTCAAAAGGACCCAACTGCTATTCAGAAAGACCTGTCAGACTGTCAGAAAACCTGCCCACTCTCAAGATAAACAAATGTTGACCTACGAATAATTCTCCTGTCCACCATCATGAGCCACTTAAACAAGATCACCATTGCCCAAAAATTGACAACTGACCTGCCCAGACTACTTATTCAAGACAGAAAGATCGCCACACCCCCCCACTCCCCATATTGATCGACCACTGCCCATATTTGGACCCTGATCACCACCTACTAGGATAAAAGAATAACTGACCGCCATGCATATAAGCAGCATACCCATCATTCCTTTGAGTATGATTGAGTTATTGACCACTAAATTAATTGAGCCATTATAATTCAAAGCCCATTATCAAGACAAACAACCTCTGTCTTTTGAGCCATCAACCTGAATCCATGCTGTCAATCCAAACACCCACACCCATCGACCTTTTGATGATATTTCGGATGACCCATCATATGACCACTGACTGTAATCAATGCGAACAATCTATTTTATTCTTGTTAAATTGAAGACTGCACTTCACCAAGTGGCACATTGAGTCATGCAGAAGTTTATAGTTATATACAAAATGCATGCTATAATATATAAGTTTCATCTCATGCATATTTAATTGACCTGCCCAGACTACTGAGTTACAAAGATCACTGATATGTGTAACTGATAACTATCATGAGCCACTTATTTAAGATATGAAGATTGCTACTGCCCCACAATCAATAAAAACCCCCCCCATATTTGGATCCTGATCACCACATTAATTGATCCACCCAGACAGCATATACAAGCCTTATCCCATACATATTGATTGCTATCATGTTTAATCAACCCACCCAGACTTATCTGAGCTATACATATTGAGCCTATAGACCTAAGTAATTGTCAAGAATGCTCTTTAAGTATGATCCATCACCCATCAACTACTGAATAATTGAGCCAACAACTTGCCCAATCTCCAAATACTATATGTACTCTTTTGACATATGTTTCGAATAATCATCAAGTGACCACCAATCCAAAAATTGACCATGAACATACTTGAATATAGACCATACTTCATTAAGTAGCACATTGAGCTATGCTTGAAGCTTATAGTTATATAAAATGCATGCCATATTTTGGAGGCTTAACTGGGAATAGTTTTCTTAAAAGACTTTACCTTTTGGCTCAAGAACCCAGCAGCTATCTACAGTGGAGAATTCAGGAGGACCTAGCCAGCAACAACTCTCTTCAACAGAAAAGAAAGCCCATACTATCATCAGGATAGCAGCCAGAACTCTATTCAGAAACAGCAGTCAGAAAACTGAATCAGAAGAAAGAAGTAACCCAGATTATAGCTTGATCTTAAGAGAAAAGAGACAACTCAGAGAACAATCAGAGCTCCTCCAGATCCAAGATCTAGACCAAGAAGAAGACTTTCCTGAGAAGTACCAGAACCTAATCTATAGAAAGAACTCAGACAGGAGTAACTATATTATAACAGCTATCAACCAAGCCACTCTATTAGACCAAGTATACTTTGAAACATCAGAAGGAGAGGAAGATTACCATCTATATAATTCAAGAGATGAATTTAACCTTCATCACTACTCAGACAGTATGTCAGCTCCTAGTTCTAGTTAGATATAGCCTCACTTTCTGTCAACCAATCAAGAGACCCTATCAAATCAGTACTCACCACACCCCAATAGCCATCACTAGTCTGGCATCTGACTAGTCTACTAATATTATTCTTTCTCTTATCTATAATGGTCATCTCTCCTCTCACTCAATATCACCTGGAAAGCAGTCACTTATACCAGAACTGCACTCACCAGAAAGCTTTCCAGAAAGCTTACCAAGACTCAGAGGGCCCCATTATAGATACTGAAAACCTATAGGTAACCTACACTAGTACTTGATATTCATAGTTAGCTAACTTCTTATACAGCCCATAATATATTAAGACAACTTCTTATTAATAATGATAAAGAGAGAAAAAGCACCATACCAAGACAGGTATACTCCAGATATAGCTGGAGATACAGGAACTATGAAAAAGTGAAGAAAATATTAATTCAGCACTGAAAAAGGGGCAACTTATCACCATTGCCTCCCTCTCACTATCCTGTAATAGATATAGCAAATCATACTAAGGTAGAGAGATTGTGAGGTAGGAAAAAGAAAACTTGGCTGATTGTCTACCAGACCTTATGACTGGTATAGTAGTGGAGAAAGGGACTGGCTCTTTCTCTTATCTATAACAGCCATCTCTTCTCCCATCCTGATACTATCTGAAAAGTAGTCATCTATACCAGAACCATACTCACCAGAAAGTTCACCAAAGCTCAGAGAGCTCTACTATAGATACTGTAATGTGCCTGGCTCAATAGAGGCAAATTACAAGGTTGGGCAGCTGTATAGATTGGCTTGAGCCCCCAGTTACTTTGTCAAAAAGCAACAAATTGTTCAGATTTATAGGTCAGGTACTAGTGTTAGTACTGATACTAGTGTTTAGTGGTATAATATTCAATGGCTGGAGACTTCTGCATGCGATTTGGGCGATTTCCTTTTTAGGCGGCATTCTTGGGTTGTGCACACGAATGAGTTTCCTTCTTGGAGATGGTGAACTAATTCGTGCGACTGATTTTGTGTGCGGTGAATTTGGCTGATTTCCTTAATGAGCGGGCTCTCTGGAAACCGGCGATCAGTTTCCTTAAGGGTGCGGGTTCTGGATTTCGGGTGACAGGCAATCGGCTTATTCGGGCAAGTAGACTAAAAGTGGGCAGGTTCCTCAGGTACAGCCTTCGAATGGTGCAGTTTAGCAGATGATGCGGATTACTTGAACGATGTGGGCAATTGGCAGAATGTGGCGGATTGGCAGACAAAATGTAGATCGGCAGAATGCAGTGGATCAGCAGACTTCTTGAATGGCGGACTGATTGGCGGTACATGGCGGATCGGCGGACTTAAACTGGTGGCTTATTCTTTAAGCGGCAGACTGAAACAATGGATTTCTTCAGGCTTATCTGGCAAGCGAACCAAAAACGGCAGACTTCTCAAACTTCTTTGTATCGGAAAGTGGACTGGAGTGGAAATGAAGTACCAAGCTCACAATCTCCTAGAAGAGGCTCTAGAGTGGGCGTTTCTCCTAAGTGTTGCAATCCTTTCTGGACCAAGTGGCTCTGGGCAGGCATATCCCTCAAAGTGTTGTAGGCAGACTTGACTTTTGCTTTGGATTCAATTTCGGACTAAGGTTTATTCACTTTTGTCTCTGGGGTATTTTATACATTGTGGTTGCTACCTGGTTGCTATCTGGCTAACTATAGAGTGCTATTTATGTCAGGTATTTCTGGTTTTGGTTACTAGTGTGCAGGTTCAGCACAGGTGTGCAGGTCCGGCACAAGTGTGCAGGTCCTGCACGGATATACCTTATCTGGTAGGCTGGCTATTTATATAGTTTTCCGCAGCAAATGGTTGCTCTGCAGGTTACTATGCTATGCTAATATTCATGTCATCTGTCAGTAATTTGGGTGGTACGTTTTATGGCCTGTCACATCAGCCCCCACTAAAGGATGGTCTGTCCCAGACTGTCCTTTAGTCATCATTCCAATAGGCATAAGCATCTTCTGCATCAATGCCTGCACCATTGTCTTTGTCTGTATCTGGATCACTCCATTCAGCAGGTTCTTCTTCTTCTTCTGGGAATAGGATTTCGACATGATTGATGATACTCAGGTAGGTGGCTAGGTTCATTCCTTGTATGTCATACCAGGAAAACTGTGCCTGCA
>RQIL01044301.1:0-14665 GCA_003951145.1 Jimgerdemannia lactiflua | reverse complement strand
CAATTTATTTTTATTTTTATAATATTTTCGATATAGTTGATTTTTGCAGCTAAATTTGGCTGCAATACCAACTAAGGGATACTCAAAAATACTACTATTAATCAATTGGCTAGACTGGAAGTTCAATATAATATTCTTTCTTAGAAATTTCCACAAAATCACTCAAAATTTAGAAGAGATCTACTTTTTTATCTCTATTCTCTAATTTTATAAGCTTCTCTAGTTTTATTCTTTCTCAATTCTTATATACTACTAATCCTCTAGCCAGAGATTCTATCCAGTATCCCACTGACTATCTACTTTTGTATCTATATTAAACTCAACTACTATAGAGCTTTCTAGCAATAGCCTCTCTTACTACTACATATTAGATCCCTATTATTTCTCTTCTTTATAAATCTTATACTTTTATTTAGTAATACAAATTATCTCTAGCTAATCTCTTTTCAGTTTAGATATCTTCTACTCTTCTAGTCTCTCTATAATTTCATAAGTACTATTTCTCAGCTTAGTACTTTTTAGAATATAAAGCTGAAGTCTATTATCTCTTTATATTTTTCTATTATTATAGTAATTAACTCCTTTATCTCTTATTACTTCAGTATAGATTTTTTTAATTACTAGTCAAACTACTCTCAGATTTTATTATAGATATTTGATTATTTTAATCTTAATACTCTTAACCATCAGACTCTTTTTTAGTATAATTATCATCTTTACTTTTTCTATAAATTCAATCTCTATAGTTTTTGCTAAAGAAATAAACTTCAATAATTCTACTTCTTTTATTTTCTTATCAATTACTTTCAGAATCTTTCTGACTAATATTCTAAGTTTAAGGAAATTTACCAGACTCACTCCTTTCTCTACTATCATACTGGTCATAAGGTCTGGCAGACAACTAGTCAAGTTCCCTTTTTTCTAACTTACAACTCCTCTATCTTAGTGAGGTTTGCTATATCTATTATAAGGTAGTAGAAGAAAGGCAATAGTGATGAGTTGCTTCTCTTTTAGTACTAGATTGGTATTTTCTCTACTTTTTTGCAGTTCTGGTACCTCCGGCTGCATTTGGAGTATACTTATCTTGGTATGGCACTTTTTTCTCTTTATTATCATCAATAAGGAGTTATCTTGATATATTATAGACTATATAGAGAGTTGGCTGACTATGGGCATCAAGTGCCAGTATAGATTATCTGTAGGTTTTCAGTATCTATGGTAGAGCTCTCTGAATCTTAGCAAGCTTTCTAGTGAGCATAGTTCTGGTATAGGTGACTACTTTTCAGATAGTATTAGGTAAGAGAAGAGATGGCCATCATAGATAAAAGAAAGGGTAATAATGATGGATCAGTCAGATACTAAGCTGGTGATAACTATTGGGATATAGTAATTAATTGATGGGAGTAAGGTTGTATCCAACTGGAACTAAAAGCTGATATAGTAATATAATCAAGACCTATAAACTTGGAGAGCAGGGCCTTTCTTATCTGAACTATATTCAACTAAAACTAGAAGCTGATATAGTAATATAATTAAGGCCCACAGGCTTGGAGAGAGGGTCTACTGTAGTGGCACTCTGTATAAGTTCTTTATAAGAGAGGGTTCTATATTAGTTTTTATTATCTATTGACTGGTTGGGGGTTTTTTTTTATCTTAAGCTCTTACTTAGAGTTTGGAAAGCTAGTTTTTATCAGTCTTGGTATAACTAAATCCAGTGTGATCATTTTGAAGAGTTTCATAGTCTGGTCTACATATTATTAAGATAGTGTAATATAGCGGATGCTAAACTTAGCAAGTACATCAGATTTCTTTATCTTGAATTCTTGTCTTCTTGACTCTCAGAGTCAGTAATTCCATGAGGCCAAATGTGTCAAAGAGGTAATCCCGAAAGTCCCTCTATTGGTATACTTGTTCTTTATGCTAACACTTTCGATCTGAGATTTATTCACTCTAAGATACTGGAGTATTTATACAGTTTTGCTAACTATGAGGTGGTCAGGTTACGTGGCCAGGCTGTGGGTCATTTCACTACTTGGCAAAATAATCTTGCCATTTGGCAGAATACTATACTATATCAGGTCTTCGATTTCACCACTTGGTAGAATAATCTCGCCATTTGGCAGAATTGGGGACTGCTAACTATAAGACTATACTAATTTGGGACTGGTTGCAATCAAATGTCTGTCCCTTATTCCTTCTTCCATATTTGGTTCTACCATCACAACTTCCTCCTGAATAGATGGTTTCATCTCTGAAATATCTATTTAAACTCCCAGACTTCAATGGTCTGAATGGTCTTGTACTGGGCAATTTGTTGCATTACTGTTTCCCAATGGTGTCGCTTGACTCGGTCAAAGTCTGAGGGAGCTATTCCTCTCAGGTGGGCTAGTGCTGACTCATTATCTCGAAATAACTTGTGGATTCTCTTGGCAATAGTGACTTGAGCAAGAGAGAGCTGGCATTTGGCAATCCAATTGTCTTTGGTCATGTTCTGGTTCTGGTTGAGTATCTGTCCAAGTTTGAAGTACTTTTGGAATTCTGTGCAATGCTGATAGGCTTTGAAGTGTGAGATTCGAGCAAGATAGGTCTGCACAATACTTCTAATGCTGTCAAATAATTTCTCTATAGTTGGGGGCTCTGTAGTATGCCATTGCCTCTTGGTGGCTCTTTGGGCAGCACTAGTGATCTTGAGTGCTGTTGCAGTGCTTCGGTTATTGGCCATGATACTTCTTGAGTCGGTTTTGATAGATGGTAGTAGGGATTATTGTGCCTGTGAGTTTCCATAGTCAAAAGGTAGTCCCTTTTATATCTTGCACTAGATAAGGTCCTTCCCACTTAGGCTTCAGTTTTCGTGACCAAGAAGCTTCTACCATATTCTGGTACACTAGAACTTCATCTCCTATCTTGATAATCTCCAGGAGCTTGTAAGTCTTTTCCGCATTGTTCTGCTATAGTGCCTGTGCCTTGATGATGTAATCCTCTGCCTTTTTCTTAATTTGATGCAATCTCCGTATCTCTATATCTATGTGTCTCCAAATTGCATCATTACTTACTGACAAATTTTCACTAGAACTTTCTTCGCTGAATAGCATTTCCCGAGGTGTGAAGTGGGTACTTTGTGATTGTATATCCTGCAGAGTGGATAATGCTATTAGAAGATAGTGGTCCCAGTTTCCATATTCATCACAGATCTTGGCAATGACATTCTTGAGGGTCTTATTAGTTCATTCTGCTTGTCCATTTCCTTGTGGATGATAGGCTGTAGTCTTGATATGTTGAATCTTATACTTTTTGTAAAGAATTTCATGGAACTGGTTGATGAATTCCATTCCTCTATCAGTGGTAACTTGCTTTGGAGTCTTGAATCGGCAGATGATTTCTCTGTGAAGGAAATCAGCAATTGACTGTGCATTGGCTTCCTCGAGGGGTCCGGCTTCTACTCATTTCGTAAAAAGGTCTACAATCACAATAATATATTGGTTGCCTATCAATGTCAGAGGTAGTGGACTGATTACATCTATTGCAATGTGGGCAAATGGTATTGGCTCAATATCTGCTGATCTGGGGGCTTGATTCCATTGGTCTTGTTTCTGCTTCTGGCATTTGTCACAGGTCCTGACAAATTGTCTGATATCTTCTTCCATTCCTGGCCACCATATGGTCCTTTTTGCTTTATCATATGTGTTTGTTCCTCCTACATAGCCTTACTCATGTACTTCCTTTATCACTTGATTCTTCTGGTGCTCAGGAATGACTAATTACTGTTCTTTCTTAAGTGTTTCTCCATCAGGTTCAAATTGTTTCCATGTCCAATTAATAATTGTTTTTGTCCATTCTTCCAGATGTGGGGGCATCTTTCGCTGCCCCAAGTAGCTGATGATTCCATAGTACAGCTCCTTATTCATGATGATTGTATGGGGGTTTGGGTCCTTTGGGGCATCTATGAGAGGGCATCAGCATTGGCATTCATTCTTCTAGAGCAGTGGGTGATTGTGGCATCATAGGCTTGCAGCTTTATAATCTATCAAGCATAGATTCCTTTTGGCTCACTGGTGGTGAGCAACCAGGTAAGTGCCGAGTGGTCTGTCTGGATGGTGAAGTGTCTTCCAGCCAAGTAGTAGTGGAACTTCTCTACGGCCCAGATAACTGCAAGGCATTCTAGCTTGTATGACTCATAGGACTGCTCAGCTCTGTGAGTACCTCTACTGAGATAGGCTATCACATATTCAGCACCATTCTTCTTCTGGGCAAGGATAGCTCCAAGTCCCACTGTACTGGTGTCCATCTGCAGGATGAACTCTTGAGTCCAGTCAGGTCTTCTCAAGATTGGGACCTGTGTCAATCTGGTCTTGAGTTTATTGAAGGCCAGTTGCTGCTGTTGTGTCCACTGAAATTTGACCTCCTTCCTGAACAGGTCATAAATGGGACTGGTGATGTGAGAGATTTTTTGAATGAATCTTCTATAGTAGGATGCAAGACCCATAAAGGCCCAAGCTTCAGTGATGCTAGTGGGCACTGGATATGCTGCCACTGCTTTGATCTTTGCTGGGTCAGTGTGTATTCCTTCATGATTGATAATGTGTCCGAGGTATGCAATTTCTTCTTCTCCAAATTTGCATTTCTTGGGTTTGATATAGAGGCCATGCTTGTGGAGCCTTCTGAGGATTTCCTTGATATGTTCCAAGTGTTCCTTGGCTGTCTGACTGAAGATGATCACATCATCCACATATACCATCATCCATTTTTCTATGACATCTCTGAAGATACTATTCATCATTCACTGAAAACTTGCTGGTGCATTGCACATTCCAAAGAGCATATGAAGATAGACATAAGTTCCATCGGGGGTGATAAAGGCTGATCTTTTGCTGGCTTTGGATGTAAGACCAATTTGATAAAATCCTGAGAATAGATCCAGAGTGGTGTAGAATCGTGCTTCATTTCCCAGCATGATGAGGATGTCACCGATATTGGGCAATGGTTGTCTGTCTTTTTCTGTGACTTCATTGAGTCTTTGGTAGTCTGTGCAGAGTCTTGGTGCGAATTCTCCTGGTCAGCTTCCTTTCTTTGGTGCTAGAACAATAAGTGATGACCAGGAGCTATTAGCTTCTTTAATGATACCAGATTCCTCCATCTCCTTGATTTCCATCTTGAGCCATTCTCTGTATGCTGGTGGGATAGGGTGGGCCTTCTGATAGATTGGCTTTGCATCTCTTGTGTTGATATCATGATAGAATAGGGGTTCCTTGGTCTTGATGTCCTTGAAGTCTGTGGCCAGTACATCTTCAAATGTATGCAAGAGATCTGCTAATTCTTTCCTGAGGGGGAAGTTCCTTCTGACTATGTAAGTGTATTTGTCTTGGCTCTCCTCCTTTTTGTGCTCTAGTTTAGTAATCTTGGTTGCTGCAAAGACTCCTCTTCCTGTAGAGCCAAATCCAGCTCTTCCTTGCTCTGTTTGTCTGATGTTAGAGACTTCTTTGATTCTTGGGTTAAGGACAGGTAGGATGAGCATTTGTGCCAGCCGATTCTTCTTCCTTACTTCGAATGGAATTGTTGGGTTGTGATTCCTGGCAAGGAGGAGGATTTCTCCTGTATAGTCTGAGTTGATGACTCCTCCTTCTATAGATATTTCACTTTTTGCCAAGCTACTTTTTGTCTTGAGGATTCCAATGTGGTTTGGCGGGATGGTTATTTCAATTCCTGTTCCAAGGATGGTGGTGGTCTGTGGTTCGAGGATTGTATGAGTGGTGGTAGATAGATCCATTCCAGCTGTATTTTCCAATTTGTACTGAGGCATGACTGCATCAGGGTGAATTCTTCGTATTTTGACCATGATATCTTCCTCCTCATCTTCACTATTGTCTGATAGTTCTGGTGGTCCATCCTCGGGTTCCTTTTTATTCCTTTTTGGTCTGTTGGTAATCTTCTTTACTTCGATGATGCAGGAATAACAGCGATCCAAGTGTTGGGCACAGTATATTCCTTCACCATGGGGGCACCTTTCTTGTGGGGCATATCTATCTGCAATTCTTGTATACTATTCTTTGTCTGATAGCTGCTTACCTTTTCCTTTCCTTGTAGTGACCATATAGACCTCTTCCTCTTGTTCTTCCTCCATCTCGGGGCAGACTTCTTTGTGGACATTGATGGGAATTCTGATCTTTCTACCTCAATAGACAATCTGCATCTTCTGAGCACTGAGATCAATCATTGTCTTGGCTTTATGAAGCCATTGATTGCCAATGAGGATATCATAGTTGGTTGCATTAGTGACGATGATATCTACTGGGATAGTGACTTCTCCGAACTTGATTGGAACATCCCGGATTTTTCCCAAGAGAGTTGCTCACGTTCCATCAGCTGTGATGAATACTAGTTTGGTAGCTTCTTCTATTTCCCAGCCCAGGTGATCTACTGCCTTCTTGGTAATGAGACATCCTCCAGCTCTGGTGTTAATGATGGCTTCAAAGACTTGGTCTTCAATCTGACAAGTGGCATAAGCTGATGTTTTCTGATTATCTTCACTCTCTTCATCTGAGTCTTCTTGTACATTATTGGCTTCAATTATTCTCCAGCCTTGGTCCTTGCTGATATCCGAGATTCCTGTCCTCATTTGTTGTCTAAAAGTTGGAATTTCTGCAAGTTGACCGAAGGTTGCATTGACTTTTTGGTCTTTGAGATCCTTGAAGATATCGTACTTGAAGGTCTTGGTCTTGTGCAACTTCTGCTCCTTCTTTCCCTTGCTTGATGGTGTGGTATTTCAGATGATATCTTCTACTACCTGTTCTAGCTCGGCATCCTGTTCCAGCTCCATGTCCTGGTCAGCCTTGCTTGGCTGCATCTCTATTTCGATGGCTGCTTCTGACCTCTTTGTTTGTGCTTGAGTTTTCTTTGGAGGCCTCCTCACTGGCTTCTTGTAAGGAGTAGCTCAGTTGTCCTTCTTGCTTGAGATGGCAGGATAAGCTTCTCATTCTTCCTGCTCTTCCTCTGATTCTCTGATTTCCTTGAAGGTGATAGTATTTGCCTGTTCTTGATTCCTAGCTGCATTGCTTGGCTGAGCCTTGTACTTGTTTTCTGCCATGCATTCTGAGGCATAATGGTCTTCTTCCTTACAGTTGTAGCACATTATAGATCGTCTTTCATTCATGGCAGCAAACTTCTGCACCGGTTGTCTTTTGAACTCTTTGACTACATTACTGAGATGTGCAGTCATTTTTGCAAACTGTTTGGCCAGTTCCTCCATTGGATCAGCCTTCCTTGGTTCTTGTTGTAGTGGTTGTTGTTATTGAGTATTCCAGTTGACTATGGCAGTTGGGACTATATGGGTATTCCTTGGTTCCATTTTTACTCCGGTTATTCTTTCCATCATGTGTCCTTGTGGGTGTCTGGCAGTCCAGTATCTTTGAGCATAGGCAACTTTCTGTATTAAGTCCAGTGCCATTGGGGTGAATCGGATAGCTAGGGCAATTTCTTGGTAGATACCTTTCATAAAGGTATTTTTGGCCACCTGGTCTTGAACTGCATCAGGATAGTCAGCAAGGACTATTTGATGCCGGATCCTTATGTAGAATGTGTTTGGATCTTCAGACATTCCTTGACAAATGGTGTTCAATTGATCCTTGAGGGCTTGTTTGATTCCATCAGTATAGTAGGCATTTCGGAGCCAAGCTTTCATGGCTAATAGTGTTGCTGGGGCATCAGCTCCTGCATGGTTGACTACAGTGAAGGTGGTTCTTGCTGGGCCTCGAAGGCTTACAGGGAGTAGGACTACTTGTTGTACTGGTGTTAAGGTCCTAACAGCAGTGTATTGCTCGAAATCATCAATGAAAGTGATGATTGATTCATCAGAGGTATATCCATGGAATACAGGTGGTCTCATATCCATTCTGTCTGGTTGGGTTGCATGGGTTCTTATGGCAGTTGTTCGTTATTCAGTGTAACATTTTAGCATAGTTTATTTCTTTTTCTTTGTCTTTCTAGTACTTTCCATAACCTTCCAGTATCTTCCGAATGATTAGAAATTATCTCTTGGCACTAAGCCACAGCTAGAACATTCTTGTCACTTCTGTTCCAGTCTTAGCTAGTCATGGAACTTCATGGAACATTGCGGATCTTTATTTGTCATCATTGCCGAGAACTTCCTTCTTGGCATTTCCATTGATTACTCAGATCCTTCTGGATCCTTCTTTCATATCTTGTATAAATATCCTCTCTGTCCTCTCGAATAAAGCTCAGAATATGTATTTTTTCTCTGAATCCACAAGAACTTCCCAAACTCTCAATAACTTTTTGAGCTATTTTGAGCACTTAGAATTTAGTTGCTTCCTCATTCCAGAAACCAGAACTGTTACACTTGGTAGCAGTGGTTAAGTTACACCTTGCCTAAATAAGAAACCCCTCAAGAACTACTCGAACACCATGTCCATGGATGCCAACGACTGGGGCAATACCCCTTACAACAACTACATCCCACAGAACACACCCTACATTCAGCAAGAAGAAGAGGAGGAACAGCCAATTCCTACTCAGTCATCTGGGACTCTAGAAAGCCTGCTGCACACTACACTGGCCCAAATTTCCCAACTTCAAGAATGACTGGACAAGAAGGAGGGCAAAACTCCTGCACAGTCTACACCTATGCCTACAATAGTATCTCTAACAGCAGTCACCATCAAGCCTCAGAAGCCTGATACCTTTGATGGCCAAAGGGGAGGACTGTCTACCAACACTTGGCTTTTCCAATTGGAGCAGTATGGAGAACTGACCAATTTTGATGAAGCAGTATTAGTCCAATTTGCTGCCACACTCCTCTGAGGGAATACTGCAATCTGGTGGCGAAATCATGTCCAGAATACAAGATTCTCTGGCCGAATCAAGGTCTGGGGTGAATTCTCAGATGCCATTCAAGGCCAATTCAAACCTGTCAACAGCACCAAGGTCGTGCGAGACCACCTGGCAAATGTCAAACAACTCAAGTCTGTGCAAGCATATAATGCATAATTCCTGTCAATTCTTTTGGAGCTGCCTCATGTTACTGAAGACAAGAAGGTCAACAAGTATATCTGAGGTCTCAAAGGACAAACCCGAGTTCATATTGAACTTGAAGAATCCAAAGACCTAGACACTGCAATGAAAATTGCTGATAGGTTCGATGTCATTACCTATGGCAACTGCTTCAAGCAGAAGAGACTGCCATTCAACAACAACCACAGAAGGGAGGAAACCAAAGTCAGAACTATTGGACCTGCTCCCATGGATCTAGACACCATCAACAAGAACAAGAAGAACAAGCTTACACCTGAGGAAAAGGAGTGCCTCAAGAAGGCTGGAGCCTGCTTCTTTTGCCGACAGCCTGGCCACATTGCCACTAAATGTCCCAAGAAGACTACCAAACCCAAAAGGATCCTGGTCCTGTCCAAAGACACCCAAGGTCAACAAGTCAAACAAGAAGTGGTACTCAATTTCATGCGAGTCAATCTCAAGACCCAGATTCCTCAAGCATAGTCAGAAGGAGCCATTGGTTTAGACCTTCAATCCATCCAACAAGTCACCATCCCTGCCCATGAAAGAAGGCTCATTCCAACTGGCCTTGCAGTCGAAATACCCAAGGAACATTATGCAAGAATTGCACCAAGATCTAGTCTCAGTGTCAAGCACTCACTGGATGTTGGTGCTGGAGTCATTGACCCTGACTTCCAAGGAGAAATGCAAGTCCTACTAGTCAACCACAAGGACCAACCATACACTGTCAATGAAGGTGACAGAATTGCCCAGCTCATCCTGGAGCAAGCCACTCTACCTGCTGTCAAGAAAGTCACCAAGTTATCTTCAACCAAGCGAGACCAAAAAGGCTTTGGCAGTACTGATCAAGTTGCTAGCATAGCTGAGAACCGAGCCAACTCAATGCTCATCTTCAAAGGTCTAGTCAAAGGCCAAGAACTAGATGTTCTCATAGACAGCAGAGCTGTTGGAAACTTTATCAACAAGAATCTCATTGATAAGCTCAAGATTCTCACCAAGCCAGCCAGCAAGAATGGTGGAGTTGTCACTACTGATGGCACCACTCTACCAATTGACTCAATTGCCGCCAAACTTCCCCTCAAGGTTCAGAAGTACTGGGAACATTTAGATTTTGAAGTGGCACCCCTAGGAGATCATGACCTGATCTTAGACAAACCCTGGCTTATGTAACACAACCCACATATCAATTGGACCAAAAATGAGGTCACCCTGATTCAAGATGGAGTCAATATTCCCATCAAGCCAGACAAGACTCAGACAAGAACCCCAATTGCCACCCTTTCGGCAATCCAGTTCAAGAAGGCTCTCAAGAAAGCTACCTGTGCCTTTGTTGTACTGATCCGATCCAAGAAAGAAGACAAGAAGCTATCAATTAGCAAAAGTATCAAGCTACTGCTGGACAAGTACCAGGATGTCTTCCTGGACAAGCTACCTGACCTACCACCTTCAAGAGACCATGACCACGAAATCAAGCTGGTACCAGATGTGGCCATTCCTAAGAAGAAGATATACCGCATGTCACCACTTGAAATTGAAGCAGTCAAGAAGAAACTCAACGAAATCATCGAGTGAGGAGCCATTCAGCCAAGCAAGTCACCCTTTGGCTCCCTAGTCCTGTTTGTCAAGAAGAAGGATGATACCCTGTGAATGTGCATAGACTACCACGCACTCAACAAGATTACTGTCAAGAATCATTACTCACTGCCTCTCATTGATCAAATCTTTGATGCTCTCAAGAATGCCAAGTACTTCACCAAGATTGACCTGACCTCTGGGTATCACCAAATTCACATCAAACCAGAAGACATACCCAAGATGGCATTCATGACACCATTTGGACTATATGAATTTCTAGTCATGGCCTTTGGTCTTGCCAATATGCCAGCAACCTTTCAAGATCTCATGCAGACTGTCTTCAAGGATCAGCTCTATATCTTTGTACTCGTATACATTGATGATATCCTGATCTTCAGCAGCACTGAAGAAGAGCATCTCAAACACCTCGAACAAGTCCTCAAGATCCTCCATGAACACAAGCTTTATGCAAAGCTCAAGAAGTGTGAGTTCTTCAAAAATTAAGTCGAATACCTTGGACACATTGTATCAGCCAAAGGAATTCAAGTAGACCCAAGGAAAATACAAGCCATTGAACAGTGGCCTGTACCAGTAAGTCTCACTGAACTTAGATCCTTTCTTGGTCTGGCTGGATACTACTGCCAATTTGTCAAGAACTTCTCTGGCATGGCAGAATCTTTGACAAACCTCCTGTGAAAGCAACCCAACTCTGACCTCTATGTTCCCTATATCTGGGACACCTTCTGTCAACAAGCTTTTCAAGAACTCAAGAACTGCCTAACCCATGCATCTGTCCTTAGAAACATGGACCTGAACTTGAAGTTCACTATTACTACTGATGTATCCAACTTCGCAATTGGTGCAGTCATCTCTCAAGATGAAGGTCAAGGACACAGACCCATTGCCTTCGAGTCAAGGAAATTATCCCCTGCAGAACAAAAGCTAGCCACTCACGAAAAGGAACTCCTGGCAATCATTCATGCCCTCAAGACCTGGCGATACTACTTAGAAGGAGTTGAGTTCGATGTGATCACAGATCACAGGTCCCTTCAGTATATTAATACCCAACCAACCCTTTCTTATCAATAAGCCAAGTGGAGTCAGTTACTTCAGACCTTCACTCCGAACATCATCTATAAGCCTGGCAAAACCCTGGTGGTACCAGATGCACTCTCAAGAAGGCCTGACCTTGCCGCTATTTTACAAGTCACCATGGTACCTGAATTCCTTAACCAGATCAAGACTGCCTACGAACAAGACTCTCTGGTTCTACAAAAGGACACCAAGGAATTCAAGGAAAAGTACACCTTCAAGGACAACCTCATGTACTATCAAGACAAGGTCTATATTCCTGCCAACCCTGAACTATGATACAAGATTCTTCACAAACATCATGACTCCCCACTAGCTGGTCACCTTGGAACCGAGAAGACCATCAAGAACATTCAATGAGACTACTACTGGCCCAACATGCTCAAGGAAATCAAGGAGTATGTTCAAAGCTGCAACCTGTGTCAAAGGAACAAGTCAAGCAACCAAATACCTGCTGGTCTTCTGCAACTATTGCCAATTCCGACCAAGAAGTTTGAGCAAGTCACAATGGACTTCATTGTACAACTCCCATGAACCAAATCAGGCTATAATGCCATCGTCATATTTGTGGACCACCTGACCAAGATCACAATCGCTGAGCCAACCACAACCAATACCACTGCCCCTGAAATCACTAGAATCTTCTTCAAGTCTATCATCTGCCAAAATGGACTTCTCTGAGTAATTGTCAGTGACCGTGACCCCAAATTTACAAGCCACTTCTGGCAAGTGCTCTTCAAGACTCTTGGAACTCAAATCGCTATGTCCACTGCCTTCTACTCTCAAACTGATGGACAAACTGAGCAAATGAACAGAACACTTGAACAAATGCTCAGAAACTATGTGTCTTATGAGTAAGATGATTGGGACCACTACCTGACCTATGCTGAGTTTGCCTACAACAATGCAGTCCAATCATCCACTGGTCTTTCCCCTTTTCAATTACTACACAGTCAAAATCCCAAGACCCCTGCAAGCCTAGTCTCATTCCAGCAATCCAGTCACACACAAGTCCCCACAGCCCAGAACCTTATTGACAAAATGGATTCCCTTCTCAAGATCGCGACCGCAAATCTGCTAAAAACTCAACAACATCAAGCTAAGTATGCAGATAAGAAACATCGTGATGTCAACTATACTATTGGAGATATGGTTCTACTCAAAGCCAACAACATCAAGGCCCAATCTCAAGTCAACTGCCAGTCAGCCAAATTCCAACCCAAGTACCTTAGACCCTTCGAGATCACCGAGCAAGTCTCTACCTACTCCTACTGTCTCAGTCTACCGACAATCATGTGTATACATCCAGTATTCCATGTATCACAACTCAAGGCCTGGAACTAGTCACCCCCTTACCCTGGCCGAATTCCAATGCCCTCAGCATCAGTTATGGTTGAAGACTACATTGAGTATGAAGTTGAGAAAATCTTAGACAAACAAGTCTGATACCATCGCACAGAATACCTAGTCAAGTGGATGGGCTACCCTGAATATGATGCTACCTGGGAATCCGCTGCCAATCTCAAGAACTCCCAAGACCTCATTCAAGAGTTCGAGCAAAAAGAAACTCATTGACTGCCCATGAGGTTCTCTTCTTGAATAGTAGATGACCTACTGTACTGATCAGATACATTATGCATCAGGGCACTCTAAGGGATTCAGCATCAGAAACAAGACTCACAGAAGAACTCTATAAATCCTGCAACTAATGAGGTTCAAACCAGTTCTCATCTGATCAAGATGATACTTTGGCTCTCGCCTTATACAAGGATGGCCAGTCCTTGCCAATGAGCCAATATATTTTATTTGTCTTTTCTTTTGGTTTTATTTTCTTATGTTACCTTCTGAATTCAATGAGGACATTGATTCTTAAGAAGGAGATGTAACATTTTAGCATAGTTTATTTCTTTTTCTTTGTCTTTCTAGTACTTTCCATAACCTTCCAGTATCTTCCGAATGATTAGAAATCATCTCTTGGCACTAAGCCATAGCTAGAATATTCTTGTCACTTCTATTCCAGTCTTAGCTAGTCACGGAACTTCATGGAACATTGCAGATCTTTATTTGTCATCATTGCTGAGAACTTCCTTCTTAGCATTTCCATTAATTACTCAGATCCTTCCGGATCCTTCTTTCATATCTTGTATAAATATCCTCTCTGTCCTCTCGAATAAAGCTCAGAATATTTTCTCTCTGAATTTACAAGAACTTCCCAAACTCTCAATAACTCTTCGAGCTATTTTGAGTACTTAGAATTTAGTCGCTTCCTCATTCCAGAAACCAGAACTGTTACATTCAGCTTGAAAGTGAGGGATTTGTCTTGAATCACCAGCCAATGGGCACCAAGTTGTAACATAGCAGATGCTAAACTTAGCAAGTACATCAGATTTCTTTATCTTGAATTCTTGTCTTCTTGACTCCCAGAGTCAGTAGTTCCATGAGGCCAAATGTGTCAAAGAGGTAATCCCAAAAGTCCCTCTATCGGTATACTTGTTCTTTATGCTAACACTTTCAATCTGAGGTTTATTTACTCTAAGATACTGGAGTATTTATACAGTTTTGCTAACTATGAGGTGGTCGGGTTACGTGGCCAGGCTGTGGGTCATTTCGCCACTTAGCGAAATAATCTTGCCATTTGGCAGAATACTATACTATATTGGGTCTTCGATTTCACTACTTGGCAGAATAATCTCGCCATTTGGCAGAATCGAGGACTGCTAACTATAAGACTATACTAATTTGGGACTGGTTGTGATCAAATATCTGTCCCTTATTCCTTCTTCCATATTTGGTTCTACCATCACAATAGAGATATGAAATACTACTCTTATATAACTGGGATAGTAAAACTACTGAATAATAGAATAGTCTAGGACAATAAGAGGTTGGTACTCAGGAGAGGGGTGAGAGAGGGTTTTGGCCTATATAGTCTAGATTCTCTTCTAATAAAATTCTATAGGGACTTAATTTTGTTTAA
>RQIL01044290.1:0-14668 GCA_003951145.1 Jimgerdemannia lactiflua | reverse complement strand
ATCTCCCCACCCCCCAGTGTCTCTCAGTTCTCCTTTGCCTTTTCTTATTAAAATTCCAAGTTTTCCTCACCATTCGGCAACCCCTCCCCATTCTCTCCAGGAGTTCAATTTGTCCACCTCATCTTCACATCTCATATCCTGAAGTAGAAATACATCTGCTTCCAAATCCTTAAGCCATGCAAAAATGTTTTGACATCTCCCTGATCCCCTTAGCCCATAAACATTGAGTGAGAAAATATCAGTTGTACTGTTCATATTGAGGAATGTATGAGTTGCATACACACCCTAGATCTCCATGTCCTTATCTATCCTGGACAAATCCAGCTCTCTCTCAGCTTCCAGCTTGATCTCCTCCCTCTCCTTAGCCTCCAGTACCACCAAAATTTCTTGCACATCCTCAGTGTCCTTCTCTTCCATCATTGAGCAATAGTCCTCACATGTTGTTATCCACATCTATGCTCCATTCCAGGCATTCCACCCCCTAACCACCATCCTACATGCTGCTCATTTCAACTCCCCTTCTCTAACAGCATCCACCTCATACCCCTCATCCTCTAGTAGTGTTGCCAAGTGAATCGTCACCAGCTTCCCTACCACACCAACCCATACAGAACATCACTCCAGTCCTTCTCACTCAGCAGTCGAAAGTCAACATCCCCCAGCTCCTCATCTGCCAATTCCATCATCAACCTTTGCAGCCAGGGCCCCTCTCCCACCTGCTCACTCCCTGGCATCATCACTCTTTTCCCCACCATCTGTGCTCCATCCAAGCTTGTACTAGCTGCTTTATCCCATTCCTCATTTGATGTATCCACCAGGCTTTCTCCAGACACCCCAACTACCTGACCCCCCAAGTCCAATTCTGGGACCTCAAATCGGACAATCTTCACACCCTTCATCATGACATCCTCCATTGCTACCCCTCCACCTCCAGTAGCATCCCCAGGCCTCTCATTCTCCTTATTCCTTTCAGTCTCTCTCTCTGGCCCCCAGTCATCAAAGAGATTCTCCTCCACAATACCTGCCTCACCCCACTGGGGGGCATGCACAGAGTACATGGATCCTTCAGACCCCTTTTGCCCTCCACTCCCCTTTGCATTTGCCCCTGACTCTTCTTTTTTTTCATCTGCCCCAAGTCTTGTGAGGAGCTCCTGCTGCTGCATCTTCCCCTAAGCCCTTTCCCACAACACCTTGTCTACTCGAATATTTTTCCATTGATGTTCACCACCTTCATCCCTGTTTCGAAAGCTTGCCATGCCTTCTCTTTCTGCTCTACTGCTCCCTCCAGCTCCCAAAGTGCCATCAATAAGTCCTCCTCCTCCTCCTCTGAGCCCCTGACGCTAGACACCTTGCACTCAAAGGGCTCCAAATTCAATACTCTGGGCCAATCACTCCACTTCCCTGTTGCCTCCTTTCCAGCCATTCTCAGCTATACCTCCACATCCCCAGTGCAGAATGATGTCCCTTCCCACATCTGAAATCCAATATCTACCACCTTACCATACTCTCACATTTCCTTTCCAATCCTCTTCTTTGTCTCCTCTATTGATACTGTCGAGACCCCTTTGATCACCAGATGTACCACTCTTGGGTCCCAGTGCAGACACCTTGCCATCAGAACAGTGACCTCTCCAACTTGCACCCCTTTAGCCACTGCTGCCAATATATGTTCTTCCTTGACAAATCCAACTTCCACTCTTTCCAACTCTTTCAGGAACTTCACCAAGGCCACCTCAATCAACTGTCTGCCCAGAAGCACCAGTACTGCCCTACCTGTCACTGCTAGCCCCCAGAAGCTAAGCATGACTGCAAATTCTAATATGGACTTCTTGAGTAATAGTGCGACCACCAGCCCCATCACACCATCAGCCAGGTCCCCCTTGCATGTCACCAGTGATCCCCCAACCAGCCCCTTGGGTTGATCAGTAGTCACATCATCTTTTTTTCCAGATTCCCAGTCCTGCCACAATCAGCAGTCACACTATCTCTGCTAGCCCCACCTCCACTCATCTTCTGCTCTCTGCTGCCTGGCCTAGCATTCTCACTGCCACCAACCTTCCCCTTCACCCCTCCAACTTGCTGCCAGCCATCCTTATCACTCTCTCCAGCCCCACTCTTCACTGCTGCTGCAAAGCTCACTGGTCCCTCACTCCTCTCCTCTCCTCCAACTCCTTGATCACTCTCCACACTACTCCTGACAGTCACCTTCCCAAAGACCCCATCCCCAGTCCATATCCTTCCTTCCCTTGCTGCCATTGAAATGCTACACCAGGTCTTGACTCAGTACGTCTACTGGGAGGTATAATTGTTGCCATTTTGTTAGTCACTTTTTCCAATAAACCATTCAAATGTGTGTTTGAAAGTGTGTGTAATGAGAATGGTAGTGAAAACAGCCTTCATCACCAGATGAGAACAGTATGAATACCTCCGGATGCCATTTGGACTCTGCAATGCACCAGCCTCATTCTAAAGAATAATGAACCATATCTACTGGGATCTTATTGGAAGAAATGTACTAGTCTATATAGATGATGTAATCATCTACTCTGAGACATTTAAGCAAAACTTACAAGATCTCAGCGAAGTATTTGATACCATTCAAAGCTCAGGATTCAGACTCAATGCCAAGAAATGCTTCTTTGGGAAACACCATGTAACAGTTCTGGTTTCTTAAATGAGGAAGCAACTTGTTTCTAAGAGCTCAAAATAGCTCAAAGAGTTATTAAGAGTTCAGGAAGATCTTGTGGATTCTGGGAGAAAATATTCTGAGCTTTATTTGAAAGAACAGAGAGGATTTTTATACAAGATATGAAGGAAGGATCCGTAAGGATCTGAGTAATCAATGGAAATTCCAAGAAGAAAATTCTTGACAATGATGACAAATAAAGATCCACAATGTTTCATGAATTTCCATGACTAGCTAAGACTGGAACAGAAGTGACAAGAATGTTCTAGCTGTGGCTTAGTGCCAAGAAAGTATTTCTAATCATTCGGAAGGTACTGGAAGGTTATGGAAAATACTAGAAAGATGAAGAAAAAGAAATAAACTATGCTAAAATGTTACATCTCCTCCTCCTTAAGAATTAATATCCTCATTGAATTTGGAAGGTAACACAAGAAAATAAAACCAAAAGAAAAGACAAATAAAATATATTGGCTCATTGGCAATGACCAGCCATCCTTGTATAAAGCGAGGGCCAAAGTATCATCTTGATCAGATGAGAACTGGTTCGAACCTCATTAGTTGCAGGATTTACAGAGTTCTTCTGTAGGTCTTGTTGCTGATGCTTTATCCCTTAGAGTGTCCCAATGCATAATGTAACTGATCAGTACAGTAGGTCATCAACTATTCAAGAGGAGAACCTCATGGGCAGTCAATGAGTTTATTTTTACTTGAACTCTTGAATGAGGTCTTGAGAGTTCTTGAGATTGGTGGCAGGTTCCCAGGTAGCATTGTATTCAGGGTAGCCCATCCACTTGACTAGGTATTCTGTGTGACGGTATTGGACTCATTTGTCTAAGATTTTCTCAACTTCATACTCAATGTGGTCTTCAACCATAACTGGTGCTGAGGGTGTCGGAATTCAGCCAGGGTAAGGGAGTGACTGGTTCCAGGCCTTGAGTTGTAACACATGGAATACTGGATGTATATGCATGGTTGTTGGTAGACTGAGATGGTAGGAGTAGGTAGAGACTTGCTCAGTGATCTTGAAGGGTCCAAGGTACTTGGGCTGGAATTTGGCTGACTGGTGGTTGACTTGAGATTGGGCCTTGATGTTGTCGGCTTTGAGTAGAACCATATCTCCAATAGTGTAGTTGACATCATGATGTTTCTTATCTGCATACTTAGCTTGATGTTGTTGAGCTTTTGTAGATTCGCGGTCATGATCTTGAGAAGGGAATCCATTTTGTCGATAAGGTTCTGGGTGGTGGGGACTTGTGTGTGACTGAATTGCTAGAATGAGACTAGACTTGGAGGGGTTTCAGGATTTTGACTGTGTAGTAGCTGAAAAGGGGAAAGACCAGTAGATGATTGGACTGTGTTATTGTAGGCAAACTCAGCATAGGTCAGGTAGTGGTCCCAATCATCTTGCTCATAAGACACATAGTTTCTGAGCATTTGTTTAAGTGTTCTGTTCATTTGCTCAGTTTGACCATCAGTTTGAGGGTGAAAGGCAGTGAATATAGCGATTTGGGTTCCAAGAGTCTTGAAGAGTGCTTGCCAGAAGTGACTTGTGAATTTGGGATCACAGTCACTGATGATTACTTGGGGAAGTCCATATTGGTGGATGATATACTTGAAGAAGATTCTAGCAATTTCAGGGGTAGTGGTATTGGTTGTGGTTGGCTTGGTGATTGTGATCATGGTCAGGTGGTTCACAAACACAAGGATGGCATCATAGCCTGATTTGGTTCATGGGAGTTGTACAATGAAGTCCATTGTGACTTGCTCAAACTTCTTGGTCGGAATTAGCAACAGTTGCAGAAGACCAACAGGCATTTGGTTGCTTGACTTGTTCCTTTGACACAGGTCACAGCTTTAAACATACTCCTTGATTTCCTTGAGCATGTTTGGTCAGTAGTAGTCTCGTTGAATGATCTTGATAGTCTTCTCGGTTCCAAGGTGACCAGCTAGTGGGGAGTCATGATGTTCATGAAGGATCTTGTACCGAAGTTCAGAGTTGGCAGGAATATAGACCTGGTCTTGATAGTATATGAGGTTGTCCTTGAGGGTGTACTTTTCTTTGAATTCCTTGGTGTCCTTTTGTAGAACCAGAGAGTCTTGTTCATATGCAGTCTTGATCTGGTTAAGGAATTTAGGTGCCATAGTGACTTGTAAAATGGTGGTGAGGTCAGGCCTTCTTGAGAGTGCATCTGGTACAACCAGGGTTTTGCCAGACTTGTAGATGATGTTCGGAGTAAAGGTCTGAAGGAGCTGACTCCACTTGGCTTGTTTACGGGAAAGAGATGGTTGGGTGTTGATGTACTGAAGGGATCTGTGATCTGTGATCATGTCGAACTCAACTCCTTCTAGGTAGTGTCGCCAGGTCTTGAGGGAATGAATGATTGCCAGGAGTTCCTTTTCATGAGTGGCTAGCTTTTGTTCTGCAGGGGACAATTTCCTTGATTGGAATGCAATGGGTCTGTGTCCTTGGCCTTCATCTTAAGAGATAACTGCACCAATTGTGAAGTTGGATGTATTGGTAGTAACAGTGAATTTCAAGTTTGGGTCCATATTTCTAAGGACAGATGCATGGGTCAGGTGGTTCTTGAGTTCTTGAAAGGCTTGTTGACAGAAGGTGTCCCCAATGTAGGGAACTTAGAGGTCAGAGTTAGGTTCCTTTTGCAGGAGGTTTGTCAAAGATTCTGCAATGCCAGAGAAGTTCTTGACAACTCAGTGATAGTATCCAGCCAGACCAAGGAAGGATCTAAGTTTGGTGACCCCTTGCCCCGAATTGATGACCTTCTGGACCAGCTACAAAACGCAAGATACTTCAGCAGCATATATCTATTTTCAGGATTCCACGAGATACCAATGGACCCCAAAGACATTCAAAAGACAGCTTTTCTTGCTCTAGGAAAATTGTTTGAGTACCTCTGAATGCCTTTTGGACTCTGCAATGCACCCCCAACCTTCCAGCAAATGATGAACTCAGTATATGCCCCCCTCATCCACTACTGACTGATTGTCTACATGGATGACTCCAACATATACTCAGCAAATTTCGAAGACCACCTGCAAGACCTTGAAGAGTTTTTCAAACTCACCTGACAAAACCACTTGAGACTCAACTCAAAGAAGTGCTACTTTGGCAAACAGAAGCTTAAATTCCTTGGATTCATAGTATCTAAAGATGGAACACATGCAGACCCCAAGAAGATCGAAAAAGTCAACAACTTCTCTGTTCCCAAGACCCCAAAGGAAGCCCTATCCTTCCTGATGCTTGCATCTTACTACAAAAGATTTATCAAGGGATTTGCTGAAATCTCTGCCCCAATCCGAATCTTGCTGAAGAAAGGAGTACCGTTCCAATGGAAAGAACCACAAGAAGAAGCTTTTCGAAAATTACAACACTCCCTGACCTCAGCACCAATCCTAGTCCGACCAGATCTGCAGAAACCTTTTATCCTGTATACTGATGCATCCAAGAATGGCCTCGGAGCAATCCTTGCACAAGAAGGACCTGACAAACAGCACCATGTGATAGCTTATGCAAGCAGAGCCACCAACAAGCAGCAGACCAACTATGGGAGCACTAAATTGGAATGCCTTGCAGTCATATGGGCAGTCACCTTGTTCAAACATTACCTCATCGGAAGAAAATTCACCCTGATCACAGACCATACAGCTCTTAAATGGCTACTGCACTGAAAAGACCCCACTGGAATCCTTGCCTGATGGATCCTTATCCTTCAAGATTATGAAATCAACATCATCCACAAAGCGGGAAGAACTCACAACAATATTGATGTTCTTTCCTGTATGATCCAATGAACCAAAGGAAGGGTGTACCTTGGAACTGCACCTTCAAAGAAGTTCCCAAGACTATCAAGGAGCAAGAAGACCTCATCCGATAAAACATCAGAAAGCCCACCAAGGACAGACAAATACAGAAGACAAGATTTGAAAAGATTATCAACATTGGCCCCACCTCAGAACACAAGTCTGAGACATTATCCAGAAATGTGACACCTGTCAGAAGTATCAAGGAAAGAAGAACTATCAAGCCCCCCTACAACCGATTCCCCCACCTGCTCACATCTTCCAAAGATGGAGAGTAGACGTAATTGGACCCCTGCCAGCAATACCAAAACGAAACAGATACATCCTAGTATTTGTTGAACATCTGACCAAATGGCCCAAAGCATACCCTATGGAGATTGCAGATACCCTGACCATTGTTGGACACCTTTCTAACCTCACCCACTGATATGGACCCCCTGAAGAACTTATCTCTGACCGAGGAACTGAATTTGTGAACAACATAATCACAAGTTATGCACGAATTCATGGGATCCACCTGAAAAGAACTACCTCCTACCATCTGCAAACCAATGGAATAACTGAAAGAATGAACCAGACCATCAAGAAAGGACTTACTAAGGTTGATCCTACCAATTGGGATCTCTGCTTACCTGAAATCCTGTGGGAAATCTGAAACACCCCTGCTGCCTCAACCAAACAAAAGCCCTTTGAAATGATGTTTGCCAAGAAGACCAGAACTGCTGACCATGAGAATCTCGGAAAGCTTCTTGAAAAGAGAGATCAGCTGTAAAAAGATGCCCAAAAACAGATTATCAAGGCCCAGGAAAGACAAAAGAAGTATTATGACCAGAAGCAGAAGGATCAGAAGATCAAGATTGGAGATCAAGTCCTAGTTTGGAGAAGTATGATTGAAACAAACTTTGCCGCCAAACTGGAACCAAAATGGGAAGGACCCTACCTTGTACACAAAATTAGAGGAACCAGCATCTATATAAGAAGCATGGATGGACAAATCTTGAGAACTCCAGTTCACATCAACCACCTCAAGATATACCTGCACAAACCATGACTCAGAGGATAGATCAACACCTCCAGACCCTTATCCTCAGTTCCTGCCAATTCCCTTACCCCAGTTCCACCAACTTGAAGGAACTCTGATACAATTGATCTAGAAGCATCAAGAAAACCTCACCATTGCCCAAAGGTTGCTTCAGATCCACCATCTGCAGGCCTTCTACAACATCGGACAACTGTTGACAGACCAATCTTACATAAGGAGCCCAGCCAGAATCACCCTCAGAGAAGCAAGAACTGCCAAATGAATCTATACCCTATACAAACGAAATGTTGGAGCCCTGGTGCAGTCTCATCTCAGCCTCAATGACATCCACCAGATGAATGAAACCACTTTTCAGATTATCCTTCAACAACTTGACATCCTATTTCCTGAAGAAAAAGAGAAGAACCAGAACTTGAATGGAGTGACCCAGATACAGAAGGAGATGATGATATGGGAATAGATGCTGAAGAAGCTTATGCCTATTGGAATGATGACTAAAGGATAGTCTGGGACAGACCACTCTTTAGTGGGGGCTGATGTGACAAACCATGAAAACATACCACCTGAATTATTGCCAGATGACGCAAACAAGTCAGATGACATGAACATTAGCATAGCATAGTAACCAGCACAGCAACCATTGCTGCGGAAAACTGTATAAATAACCAGATAGCTAGAATAGGGAAAATTCCTGACAGTAGCTGTCACCCTAACAGTGGCTGTCACCCTGACAGTGGCTGTCACCCCCAAACACACCATAAATGGCAAATCTATAGTTAGCCAGATAGCAACCAGGTAGCAACCACAATGTATAAAATACCCCAGAGACAAGAGTGAATAAACCTCAGTCCGAAATTGAACCCAAAGCAAAAGACAAGTCTGCCTACAACACTTTGAGGAATATGCCTGCCCAGAGCCACTTGGTACAGAAAGGATTGCAATACTTAGGAGAAACGCCCACTCTAGAGCCTCTTCTAGGAGATTGTGAGCTTGGTACCTCATTTCCACTCCAGTCCACTTTCTGATAGAAAGAAGTTTTGGTTCGCTTGCCAGATAAGCCAGAAGTCCACCAGTTAAAGTCCGCCAATCTGCCATGTACCGCCGATTCACATTTATTCAAGTCCGCCGTTTTCAAGTAAATCTGCATTCAAGTCTACACCTGCCGGTCTGCCGTATTCCGCCGATCCGCATCGTCTGCCCACATCGTTCATCCACATCATTCTACATTTTGTCCGCCAATCCGCCGCATTCCGCCGATCTGCATCGTTCACCTGCATCGTTCAAGCAACCCGCATTGACCACTTAGCCACACCATCTGCACCAATTGTTTGAAGAGCGTACCTGAGAAACCCGCCACATTTACTTCGCTTGCCAGAAAAGAAACCCGATCACCATCATGCCAGCAATCCATATCTAGTACCTGCACTCTTAAGGAAACTGATCGTCCACTGGTTCTCAGAGAGCCCACTTATAAGGAAATTGCCAAATTCACTGTACACAAAATCAGTCACACGAATTATCCACCATCGCCCAAAGAAGGAAATCCACTCACACAAAGGACTGTCGACCCAAGAATGCCACCAAATTAGGAAATCGCACACAGACAGTCTCCAGCTGTTGAATATTATACCACTAGACACCAATACAAGGAACCTATACCTATTATCTGAACATTTTGTTGCTTTTTGACAAAGTAACTGGGGGCTCAAGCCAATCTACCCAGCCACCCAACCTTGTAATTTGCCTCTATTGAGCCAGGCACGTTACAATATCATTTGAGAATAAACACATCTGTGTGAAGTTATTTATAGATAGTTGTATGTTGTACTCCCAGCTATATATTTCCTCACAACTGGCTGTTGGCATTTGATTGCAATACCTGAAATGGTAAACTTAAGGAATAATTTATTCTACAAATATTTACTTTATTTGCATCATGCATAAAATGAATATGCTTATTGTGGAACTTGGCAGGGAAAGACATGCCCAGAATCTACAACTCTGAGATCCTGGTACCTGACCCTAAAATCAATATTTCATTTCTGTAATTGAATGTAAGTAACTGGATCTATGCTGTGTATGGCAGCAAAGTATTGACTGTCAAGAGATATGACTGCCTTAGTATTTGCACTCTATCATAGATTACAAGTATCTGAACTCAACCCATCTGCCATTGTAATTAGCATAAGTATTCACAATACTCATGCACTATTACTATAAATATACTCTTCCACACAACCCCACAATCACTGCCACCTCCCTATATTTCTCACCATATCGATAGCTAAAGTCTTTCATTCACCACAGCCATCAGTTTTAGGTGTGAATAGTGAACAGATAAATGGTGAGCAGTTGAATGGTAAGCAGGTGAACATCTCTGAGTCATTGGGCAGATTGAATAACAATTGTTAAAACTACTCATGCACTCCAACATCTCCCAAATGATCAAGATTCCCAGTACATACCTCCTCTGTTGAATCCACTAGATTCCCCACTTTACCGCAATCCCTCAAAATCCAACTTATATACCCAGTCTCTTCAAATTATACCATGTCTATTTTCCAGGATAGGACACTCTGAGGCATTGATATCAGCTATCTGCCTGGAAACCCTTTCTGTGGGTGAAAGGAATAGATTGGTGCAAACAAAACAGAAAGAGGTTGCAGAGTTATAAGTATCACATAAAAATAATTAAACACTCTATATACTACAAGGAAGTACCCTTCAGGGCCCAATTACCATATACTGGATAGTATTTTCATGGTGTAATGCTTGGTGATGAATACATGAACAGTACTTAGTCAATCTCAAGGTCTTGTAGTTTAGCTATCTGTCAGTGGCTGAGAATGACAATAGACTAGGAATGAAGGAGGGACCATGGAATAGTGAACCATAGAACTGTAGGATGCATCTGTTTTCATTAAACCCAGGTCACATATTATAGTTCACTTTTCTTTTTGTATATATTTTATTTTATCTCATAACAAACTATAAAATTATATATCTTGATAAAGGTTTGCTCTATGGGCAGGTCCATGGTTTGGCTGTCTGTGGGATATGACTTTGCCAGCCTTCTATATAACATTGGCCTTTCTTTGGAAAATGTATGCATGCCTGAGAAAACTCAATTAGAAAGTCAGCCAGTGAGGCACAAGTCAAATGAAAGTGCACAAGTGAGATGTTCAGAATATAATGGCAGCTTATGCTTTTTTGTATTTATTTTTTTACATGTCCCCCACTGTACAGTTCATGAACCATTCTGTGACTAAGTGTATGTAGACATCTTCACTTACCTAGTGGGCTGATGAACCCAAGGTCTTCTTTCAGATTTTGAATGCATTTTGCAATTATTTGCTGAATTTCCATATGGCAGCTCTGAATATTACATCATTATTTTTACAGTCAGTTCAAGAAAGCCTATGGCAGTGATCCAGTGCTTCTGTATACTCTGATGTATAGTGGTGGGAGTGTTTCAGCGTAGAATTTTTACTATTGAATACAATTTCGAATGGAGTGCTTATTCACTCCCAGAATACATGAATCCCACCACCATACGCCAGGTGGGTCAAAACAGCTATTTATAAATTAGCATATCTTTCAAATATCATTTTTGTACGATCAATTTCGTGCTTGGTCAAAGATCACTCGCATGACGTTTTCTTGCTCACCTTAGCCTCAGGGTTATTGGTAAGTCCTGTCTTTATGGCTGAATAAATGCCACGTATGTACAATACATCCAAATATGACAGTTCCAAGTCGAGTAGATCATGAAAATTCGCCTTTCCAGTTGTCGAACTTGGACCTGAATAATCCGGCGATTGCGGAGAAGTGATGCATAATAAATTGAGTGAATGTTCCCAGTAGAAAGAGATGTGGAATGCTTTGTTTTGAACATTACAGGTTGTGGATCGCCGATTATTTGCTCTACATACTCAAAGCGGAGTCAGGATTTTTTTATAAACAATTCCATATACAACAATACTGTGACGAGCCACATACAAAAACATAGCTACCTTATAACTTAAGATGACGCAAACAAGATGACATGAATCCAGATGACATGAACACTCAGCATAGCAACAGCAATCATTGCTGTGGAAATTGTATAAATAACTCAGATAGCTAAACAGGGGAATGATCTGTCTCCTGAGGGAACACTGTCTCCTGAGGGTACACCCACCACAAATAGCAACCAGATAGCAACCACAATATATAAAATACCCCAGTGACAAGAGTGAATAAACCTCAGTTCCGAAATTGAATCCAAAGTCTGCCTGCAAAACACACTTAGGAAAAACATCTGCCAAAAGCTCCTTGGTCCTAAAGATTGGATTGCAACACTAGGAGATATCTGACAAGCTTCTGTTAAAAGGAGATTGTGAGCTTTCTTCATTTCCACTCTGGTCCACTTTCTGTTACAAAGAAGTTCTTGGTTTACTTGCTAGATAAGCCTGAAGAGAAGTCTGCCATTTTCAAGTAGTCTACCGTTTTGGTTCACTTACCTGAATAAGCATGAAAATCCACTTCATTCTACATTTTTGTCTGCTGATCTGCCACATACTGCTGATCTACATTGCTCAAGTATTCTATCACTTAAGGAAAAGCTGTCATTCTTAAGAGAAAGGCTGCAATGTTTTTGTCTACCAATCTGCCACACATTGCAGAATCTGCCTTGCTTAGTCCACATCAAAAGACTGCATCATTCAAGTAACCCACACCACCCACTTAACCACATCATCTCCTTAAACCACATCATCTGCTTAACTATGTCATCTGCTTAATAGTATCATTTGAGAAGACTGCATCTGAGAAATGTGCCACTTTTAGTCCATTCACCCAAATAAGAAACCTGATCACCCAAGTCACAAATTCTCAGAGAGCCCATGCTGTTAAGAAAATCCAACAAATTCACCATATACAAGATCACCCATATTATATGAAATTAGTTCACCACTCAACTGTCATATATACTGCACAACCCAAGAATACTGCCAAATCAGGAAATCATACACAAAATTCTCCAGATTGAATATTATACCAATAAACACCAATACAGGAGGAACTTATACATATTATCAGAACATTATGTTGCTTTTTGATGACAAAGTAACTGGGGGCTCAAGCCAATCTACACAGCTGCCCAATCTTATAATTCACCTCAATTGAGATGGGCACATTATATTTGGAGGCTTGACTGAAAAGATTTCAAACCGGAAATCTATGTGACTTTTCAGCTTACAGAACTCAACCTTCAACCTGGATACTAATACAACTGCAACCTTTGATATACTACCAATCTCAGTTACTGCAGGAGAAGAAATCCCAGCACTACAAAGTATTTGGACAGAAAGAGATATAATTACTTCTAGAATCAGATACCATTCAGCATCAGAAGAATCTGATATTGCAGAAGCCAGTACTGTATGAAATCCTCCACCAGTAGACATATCAACCAGAGATTTTGATAAGCTCACACCAGATAAAGTAGACAACCTTGTCCAAGACCTCAACAATTATCTTGAAAGATTCCCCCCAAGAGTCTTTCTGATCTACCCAGACCAGTATCTCTGATCCCAAGAGTTTTACTCACAAGACTCTCCAGAATAGTACCAAGAAGAGCACTATCTCTCAGATCCTTTATACCTTCAAGTATATACCCATCAATAGTCAATAACTCAGAATCAGATTCAGAAATTGAAACAGAATCAGAGAACAGTGATGACAAAATGTGCACAACACTATCTACATTTGCAGAATATCCAAAAAAAGATCCAAAAAATTCTTAAATTCAATTGAAGAAATAGCAGCCCTGAGAGATTTGTTAACTTAAAGACAAATCAATGTCTTCAAGGCACAACTGAGAGAACCAGCCAAAGGCATCTTCACCAAAACCACAAGTAATGCTAATACAGACCTAGGAGATGTTATGGAAAATGCAAGAATAAAAGGAGAACAATATAAGGCCATGCAATATTGAATCATTGAGAAGTATACAGGAAATGAAACCTGCTACTAAGCCTAAGAATCCATTATGGGAATGAAGATAAACCTTGAAGAATCCCCAAGAGCATTCTTCACTAGAATCCATAAGAGAATGCATGCCACCAGATTCAATACAGTCAATTAAGACATCATCAGTCCAATGACCTTCATGAATGAAATCCCACCCAATATTGCTCAACATGTCTAAACTTTGGGCATTAGGAAACCTGAAGAGCAGGTAGATACAGCTCAAGGATACTTTGATGTTAAGCAAGGAATCACCTGGACTGACAACAGAAAGAAGACAAGGAGAAACTCTTGGTTAAAACTCTGCAAGGAATTCTTCAAGGAGAAATAAGAGGAGGAAATTCTACCAAAGAATGGAAGAAGGACAAGAATGAGATTCAAGACCTCAATTCGAAAGTAGACAGACTGGTTGGGTGGATTGAAAGGCTCACCATACATGAAAATTGAAACTACCAGTCAAGCTATTCATGCAAAAATCAGAACTACCAGCCAAGATAACTCCCACATGAAAGCCAAAATTACCAGAGGAATTATCCATCCTCTGATAGTCGAAACTATCCCCAAGAGAAAGAGCACAAGTCCTATGCTATAAGTGTGGACAGCAAGGACATTATGCTACTGAATATAACAACCAAGACAGCTTAAGGAATTCTGAACCACCAAACTAAAAGGATACCCACAACAAAAGGACAGAAGCTCACCCAGTTGAAGACTATGAGCAGAGTGACAGTGAAGAATACAGTAACCTAGACTTGTACCCAACCAAGGCTGAATATGGAGAAATAGTCTACTTAGTAAAAAAAAGAAAGAGAGCAGTAAGCTGCCCCCCAAGCAGTAGGAAAACAACCCAAAAGAGCAAGCAGGAGAATCATTCCAGACAAAGATAAAGAAGAGCAGATTGATACACCCTCTCATTCTCCTCTACTATTTATCCCTAGAGCTACTATTAATGAAGAAAATCCTCTATCAGAATCTGCTGATGAAGATATGGGAGAAGAATCAGAATCAGAACCCAAGACTCCAAAGTTCAAGAAGAAATACATCCTAAAAACCATACCTTGGGATATCTACAATGAAGCCTAAAAGAAGATCCAAGAAGCCAAGATGAAAGT
>RQIL01044279.1:0-14677 GCA_003951145.1 Jimgerdemannia lactiflua | reverse complement strand
AAAAAAAAAAAAAAAAACAAATCCTTCTCCATTCTCTTCCATCCTCTTTACTCTTAATACTTTGCACTCAAAAGGGTTCCACTTCAATACTCTAGGCCAATCTCTGGTCTTTCCTATCACCTTCTTCCTGGCCACCTACAGCTGCACCTCTATATTATCTATCCTGAATATTATTCTCTCCTACATCTAGAATCCACTATCTACCACATCTCTATATTCCCACATCACTGCTTCAATTCTGCTCCTTGTCTCATCCATTAACACTGTAGAGACCCCTTTAATCACTAGGTACACCACCCTGGGGTCTCACTTCAAGTATCTCATCATCAGTACTACACAGGTCGTAGATGTGTTCTTTGTCAAGCACACTAAGTCTCTTGACCACACCATCAGCTATCTTGCAGAGCTGCACAAGGTGCAGAAGGCATGCGAGACACAGACATTGCAGGGTATTCCAGATGAACACATTGACCACACAACCTTCCTCGCACTCAAGCAACACCTCACGACCCCACACCTTGTCACATACCAGTCGTTCAGTATGCTGTCCAGCAATGCTACTCTCTGTGATGTGTTTGCATCGATGCTTGCAACCATGCGTGGAGTGTCTGGCACCAAGGCCATTGGGATTGCTGTAAAGTATCGCACCCCACAAGGCCTCATTGCTGCATATGATGCACTGGACAGCGATGACAAGAGACAGATGATGATATACAATGCAACGAACAAAGGAGTGGGCCCAACTACGAGTACAAGGATCTGTAAAATATGGTATTTGAATAAATATTGAATATACATGATGCCATCTATGCTGCCAGATTGTTGTAAAATACATCGACAGCCGGATGTGCTTTGATTTTGGACAGATCGAGGTTCCTACACTCGATTCCAGCCAAGTGCGTCCCTCGAGAAAGAGCAACATAGTGCAAAGGATTTCCCAATATCCACCAAAAGATACTGGATGGTCTGGCCCTGCGACTTGTGTATTGACAGTGCCCAGGCCAGCCTCAGTGGCAACTGGACACGAGATGCCTGCTGTACATCTAACAAATGAATGAAGGTATATCAAAAGACAGCTCTGCTTGAGCCTTTTTTGCAAAGGAGTGAAAAATACTACTTGCCTCCAACTTTGTGTTCCCACAACTCTTGGCCGATTGTCTGAGTCTCTCCATTAACAAACTGGACTATTGGCAACTCCTCGCCATCTCCATAGGATCGGAAACCAATGATCTTATACATACTACCATTCACAAGCGAGCCACTTGTATTTTTGAGTAGCATCACCTGTGCACCTACTTTCAGGCGCAGTGTTTTTTCATACCGACAGTAATTACTGATCATGGAGTCATAGCCCATGTCTTGGGCCTCGTATGTGTGCAGGTTGCCTTCCAGGCACTCGAGTGTAGCAAGATTGTGTGCATCAACCTGGGCATTGGTGGCAAAGCTGTAACCATTGTGAGCGCACGTTCATTGCAAAAGCATATCATATTAGGAGACGCTACCTACAGCAGGACTGGTGTCATACCCTCTAGCATCTCCATGGGACGCACCAGTTTTTTCAAGGCCTGTTCCGACTTGGTTGAGAGTCTACCAACTCGAACTTCATTCAGAAGCTGAATATACTCTAAAATCGATGTGCAATGTTAATACCTGATATACAATAAATGTGACGGATGGTAAAACATACACACCAGGCTCTTTCTGTCTATACACAGTTTTAAGAGTTATCTGAGCCGAAAAGGACTCGCGCCATTTCTCAGACTGGAATGCAAAAATCTTGGCTTCCAGTCGGGCGGTCTTGTCCACTGGCGGGAGCTGGTAAAAGTCACCTGCAACCACCAGCTGAATACCACCCCATGGTTCTGACCTGCCTCGAATCTTCCGAGCAATATGTTCAAGCTTCGTGAACAGGGTATTGTGTACCATCGATATCTCGTCAATGATGAGAACCTGGACATCTTCCCACTGCCCCATTCCCACTGATCCGTTTCGCAAGCACTTCGGCTGAGTCATTGCCTAACCCAATCCCAGCCCAGCTGTGAAGTGTCTGCCCCCCAATATTCACAGCAGCCATGCCGGTCGGTGCAGTGACTGCAAGAGAGCTCCTCCACCATTTCTCCGCCCAGAGCTCTCCATGTTTCTCTACAAGCTGTGCCCTGAACCCTTCTCCGAGTCGCTGGATAATCAGTTTTGTCAGAAAGGACTTTCCCGTCCCTGTAACCAATCATGGCAGTGTTAGATTATTGATGCGGGATGAATGGAATATGTTCGCAGAAAAACGTTACCTGCAGAGCCAGTATAGAACACACTGCAACCCTTGTCCACCACAAGATACAATACATGGTTCTGCTCGCTGCTCAGGTTATTGCCCTGCTTTCGCTCATAAAGATATCGGGCCAGCTGCTCTGAAGTTTCCTGGGTGATGTCAGACAGGTGGTAATCCATTGAGTAAAGTCCAAACGTTTGGGTACTAAGAGAGCACTATTAAATATGATTGTTGAAACCAACCTCAGACCGGGTGTTTCTTTTAAAGAGGATTCAGCGGATAAATTTGTACTGCCATTCGCTGTGTCTGCCGTTACAAAAACAAGGTTCAGATACAGTATGATGTCGCGCGTCACATGACGCCCGATGGTGATGTCATGCATGTGATTGAACCTTTGCACTGGCCGTTGATCACCTGACAAGCCGTTAACAAAGTACGGTGGTTTGCTAACAGCTGCAGATGGTCATGTGACTTTCCTAATCGAAAATTTCCTTGAGGCAATTTTTGATTAGGAAGGTGCAAGCTCTGACTGCGAATTAAATGGTTAAGAAAAGAGGTAAAAATGCATGTTTTCACCTAATTACTATACTATATTTCAAAAGTGCACATTCTGCCTCTGATACTAGATCGGGCAGTGCATTTAATTTGGGAATTGTTTTTTACCCATGGGATTTAAAACCGCTGAACATCATATAAAATAAGAGGATCTTCAGAATCCCCCACAAAACCTCCTGACATGTCAATGACACTTTCAGTATCATTCATACATGATGTTTACAATGATAAACATGACAACACAACTACGCCAGTACTACAAGTACTGTCGATAGAGTCTGTGAATGGCGAGCCAATGTATGTTGTTAGTCATTTTCAGAATACAACTCAAATAACAGACAGTGAATTCTGATACGATTTGTTATTCATCCATCCAGCTTGCCTATCTCCGATGGGGTACACTTTATGCACGGTATGCTTTTAGAGAGTGTGGCTAAGGATCAACCTGGGTATATCCAAGTACTAAGACTCTTTTATTCAGCATCAACCCATTTTGCTCTTGATGGCATCGTACCAAATGTGATTATCAGGCTTGTCAGATACACCCGTGTAGAGATCAACCATCATGTGTATGTATGATTCAGATGTGTTCCTTGCATACCCCTATCAACGTGTGATTGTGAATATCCTTTTTTCTTCTTATCCTTGAAGTTTTCTGATGATAGACGAGTTTGCTGTGATTGGTACACCCACCACTGTGGTAAAACACCCCAGTGTACATCACGGAGACAGAACTGCATACTACGGATGATGGTACGGCTGCCGATACGGGTAGCAGCCAGAGTAGCAGTGAAAGCGACGACACAGACAGTCTTACAAAAGGTTTTGTTGACAAATTCATCCATGGAAAGCCACTGTCCTGGAATCGCATAGTTCTGCGTATATTGGAGGTTGAGCAGATTCCAGCAATTGGGGTGTCGAAAATTGGATCTAAAATCCCACTGGTAGCTGAAACGGTGTTCAAAGTCTTTGATGGTGCCATTTCGATGCTGGGTATGTCGTGTTTTCTCTGGTATTTTGTGCAGACGTGGACTCAGCTAATTTAATGTTATAATCTACAGCACATCCCTAGACCTGATTGAAGTCGATGCAAATTCCATCATCTGCATTGATGATTACGAACGCGAAACCATAAAGAATTCAGTGTATGTTATTGTACCCCCTTTAATCGAGAAGCCATAAACCAACCACAGCGTGTAATTCACTGTTATTTATTGACAGCTTTCTTGTAATCAATAAGCTCAGAATCATTGATCAGACAAAAGCGAAGCGACCACGGCCAGAGGCCCTGCCTGATGAACCACATCCTACCAAGCGGCAGAGGGCTAAAAATGCACCATACCAGTCGTCGGAAATTACAATGATCAGTAATCTGGAGCCCCACAGATCAGGCATTGTGATATGTGTATTGGTATTGAGTCTGACAGCAATTGCAAATGGCAGATTCACTGCCAAGGTGCAGGATACTACTGGCAACATCACTGTGCGAATCACAGGAGACAATGTGGTTGAATTCTTCAAATAGCTGGTTCCCAGCCAGAGCTATTACATCGTTGGTGCACGGCTTGTGCTTGAGCGAAGTTCGCAGATATTGAGCATGGGGGACAATGCCCAGATCATATCTTCACGCCATTGAGAGACATCCCCGGAAAGAAGTGTGTCGATGTTCTCTGTGCAGTTGTGGATCCCGGCGAGCTGTGCGAGATGGTTGTCAGAGGTAAGAAGACCACTCGACGCACGATCAGAGTGGTCGATCAGAGCCGGTGTGTTGTTCCAGTCACTATCTGGGGGCAGAGGGCAGTTGATCTGGACATTGCAAAGGGTGACATCTTGGCAATCAACGATGCAATACCTATGGAACTCCACGCACAACATGTGCTGGGCCTGACTGATACCAGTTACATTGAACAGAACTTTGTTGGCGAGAAACATACAGCTCTGCGGCAGTGGTATAACAGCAGATATGACTACCGTGAGCTGCTTGTGGTGTTATCGCTAAGTGATCTGTCGGAGGTCACGCCTTTTCCAGGGGATCCTGTGTACAGAGCAGTCGAGGGTAAAGTCGTCGTTGTTGACCGTGAAAATGTGCTGTATGGCGCCTGTACACAGTGCAACAAGCGGGTCACTGAAAAACACCGAAAGTGGAAGTGCAGTGCCTGCCATACAACAATGTCTGAGCCACTGTACCGACTGGCACTCCGGGTCAGTGTAAGCGATGATTCGTGCAAGGTTGACATGATTGCTTTTGGTGAGCCTTCAGAGGCATTGCTGGGGGTTGCAGCAGATAGACTAGCACACATGGGGGTCGACGAGCAACATGCGTGCTTCGATGCTGTTGCTCATCACATATGGCAGGTTGCATGTACCGCCAAAGCCACCATGTTTCGAGATGTATTGGGTGTACAGTATATAATCACATCAGCGTCTGTTGTAGATGACATAGTGCCACAAACTCCAGATCAAATTTGAATATAAAAGGGGTATTTGGAAAATGACTGTCAGTAGTTACAATGCCAGCAGATGCTGAAGCTAAGCGATTGGTGAAGAGGACATTGGAATTTGAGAAAAAATACAGTGCAGTCAGGCAGCACGATGAAGGATGGTATGCACTTATGGGATACACGGTCGGTGGATCGAGTCTTGGAGCACTCTTTGGAGTGAACTATTTCCAATCACCAGAAGATGTTGCACAGGCCATTGCAGACAGGCGTCGCGGTAAACACACACAGACATACAACGAAGCTTGTGGATGGGGATACGCATTCGAGCCTGTTGTTGAGACGTCTCGGTCAGGTATACTGCCGTGATATCTGTATTCAGGAGATTCCAGATATGGATGGATATCGGTATTTGCCTGATGGTGTTGGCATAGTTTGGCTCACAGCTAGTGGTGAATTGTGGACAGCAGCCACAGAAGGTGGTCGGGAGGCCAGAGCAAGTCCGGAGTATGTTCTCTTCGAGTTCAAGTGTCCCATAACCCGCAAGCCAAATGGCAAGATTCCCAAGCATTATGACCCCCAGGTGTTGGGCGGCCTTATTGCTACCAGAGGGCTTACAAATCGAGGAGTTTTTGCTGATGCTATTTTTCGGCTTTGTGCACACAACAATCTAGGTGGCATGCCGGGATACAACACACGGTTCCACAACAAGGACCCAGCATACATGAGCATGGTAACACCAGTAGCATGGGGCGTGTTGAATGTACTCGAAAAGGGAGATACAAGGAGGAGTGGGGATGCGCCTATCGATTATGGAGCAGTGAGGCCTGAATTGATAAAGTCAATGTTTACAGCTGTTAACAAACGGGACCTTACCACGTCACTTCCCACACTTACCCTTGGGAGCGGAGAGGTGATAGAATATCCCATCCGATGCGGGATGCACTGTATTGGGACAATACCATTCAAGCTTTTGAGAATTGTCTATGTATTTAGGGATTATGATCCTGCGTTTCAGCAGGAAGCCAATGAAAAAATCCAGGAGTGTTTGCGGCGGGTCGATGAGATCCTGGCTGCATGATTGTAATGTTTGCTTTAACTAGTAACTGGAACACAGCTAACTTTGTACCAAACTCCGAATAAAGTATCGACTATAGTGGAATATTAGATATAAAAGAGGCCCAGATCTCTCATCAGAAAAAAAAACCCCCATCTTTGCAATCCTTCCTATCACAATGCCCACCTTGACTGCCAACTTCGTCTCTCAGTTTTCGTCTGGAAAATCCAAGAAGAACCCAACCCTACAGGCGTTGGATGTCAAACGCAATGGGGAAGGTTATAAACTGAACGTGTCTGATGGAAAACACTACATACCAGGTAGATAGGCTAGTCTGCCCTACGAAACACGTATGGAAGAGTGATGTTCTTCTGACAACCCCTCTTTCCCTATCTTTACAGCCAGAATTGCGGTTAAAGTAACAACTCTCGAAGAACATATGATCATTAAGATTACGGAATTCACGCCACCTCAGAAAGCCATGAAGTAAGAATTGAACATGCTCAGGCACATTTTTCGGGTAAAAGCTGTGCTGACGTTAATTTTTTTATGTATCCAGGTGCATGGAGATCCAGGCATATACGGTGGTCAACGCCAAGCAGGCTGACAAGATCGGTGATCCAGCACCTATTGATCCTACTGCTTCAGATAAGAAAGGCAAAAAGCGAACACTGGCAGATGCCAGTGGCAGTGATACCGAAACCGACACTCAAAAGACAGCCCCGGCTGCGAAAAAGCGCAGTGTAGAACCCAGGGTAATTAAAGGGATTGCACTGTCAGTTCGAGGAAAAACTTACATCATGGCAAATTCGATTACGGAAGCCACATATCAGGAAGCCTGGTTCTACAATGATGGGGTATGATGTGTACCAATATCTTTTGGGTTGAATAATCTTTGAAGTTTTAATCTGATTGTCTCCGCTTTACAGAACCTGATTTTGGTCAAAGCATTCAGTGAACGGCGTTCCAAACTTGAGAGTATCCGAATGGGACAATGGTACAGTCTCAGCAATCTCCGAGAAGCAGACAGTAATACATCTGGATTTACAGTCGGTGACAATACCCAGGTCGAGGCATCTGGAGATAAAGTGCCGAACTTGCCAATGGACTTGGTGCCAATTGCTGATCTGTCCGCTGGAGCAGGGGGTATCTGTAGGTGGACATTTTTCTCTTGTTGCATTATATATTCTGCGATCTAACATAGGTTTTATATTTTAAAATCAGATACACTCGGTGTCATTGTGAAATGTGGTGAGGTGGTTGATAAGTTGGATAGGAATGGAAAGCCGGTATGTATTCATCTTTGACTGGACCATATGCTGGTTTATACAAGTCTAATGAACATGTTCTGTATCCCGTTTTTTTAGTACCAGCGACTTGATATCTTCCTGATGGATGAATCGGGATCACGCACCAAGACATCACTGTGGTATAGTCAAGCTAAGGAATTCAGCGGGGGAGTTGGAAGCATCATCCTCGTTTGCAATGCGACTGTAGAAGAGTATAATGGATGTGAGTATGATAATCCCATATCGAATAAGACGGTGTGTTTGTGAAAGACACTGACCATATTTTCTTCTGTAAAGACCTGTCACTCGCAAGGCAGACATGTACACTGTTGAATCCAAGTTTCCGATAGCGGGAGGATCTTGAGCAGTGGTATGAAGACAACAAGAATGGTGTTGCCCAGAGCGACTCCTCGATAATCGAGTACAAGCCGATGACACTGCATGAAGCAGAAAAGAAGGCAAGTGAAGATGAAAAGCCAATATACAGTACTACTAACGGCAAGGTGCTCACCATCAACGACGGCGAATTCCACTATGTTGCGTGTGGGTTTTGCAACAAGAAGGTGAGGGATGGAGGGTGTCCCACTCACGGTGAAGAGACGGGTGACACGAGCAATCGGTATGTATCATTGGTAGATAAAGGTAATTACATGAGATAGCGTCTTTTACTGACCTTTTGGGGGCAATGATCTACAGGTACATGATGATATTCGAGATAGAGGACGGAGCTGGCAACAAAATGAAATGTACTGCATTCGGTACTGTTTGCGATAAACTGTTCGGGAGGACTGTGGATGAAATGCTCGAGATTGCGGTTTGTATCCCTGTAGTTGACCTTTGTACAATTGCGAAAAGGAGTGTGGACTCACCGGGGGGTTTTTTTTTTAGAAAAACAAACCAGGCAACTTCGATAGAATATTCTCCAAGCAGATTGGTAAAGAATATACATTCTTTATCAAAAGCCATCTCCAGATTCGGGCCAACAACACTGGCATAGTATACAACACAATCCAGCGCATGGAGCGCGATGAATGATGGAGAAGACCATATTTCCAATTACATTCAAAAATATATATACCGAATAAATTCACATATTATTATCCGACCAAGTAATGCACTTATTTTTAATCTTCACAGTCATGACTGCTTTTCATATGACCCTTGACATGACGTAAAAAAGTGGCTGAGAATGGTGACATAGACTCGGATGATGTCATCTATATGTAGGCTCTCGTAAGCCAAGGGTCCCAGGCAATACTGTTGATATTACGAGGTGTATATTGTCGCGAAACCCCGGAAGAGCAGGTGAACGCAACTCTGTCAAATGCCACTCCCCAAACGAAAGACAACCAAGCCAGCGCAGGCGGCGAGGACTCAGACGCGTGCAAAATCAGGTCCCAAAACACCACAGACTGTGTCGACGAGGGGAACAAAGCGCAAGGCAGTTGACCATGAGGCCAAAGCTGCAAAGGTGCATGTAGGTCTGTGACAGTGTTCATTTAGATATAGTGGCAATAACAGGAATCAAGGTCGTTGCACTCACTGTTCCCTTTACTCACCCAGAACCCTACCGAATCTCATTGTTAGGAGCCAACAATGCAGCTCTCCTTCCTGGCGACGGTGTTGGTGTTGGGAATTCTGATTTCAAAGAACTGGTCAAATCCGGGTTTACGATAGTTGACAAGTCGATGCTTATTGCCGAGTTCATTGATACTAAAGACAAGGTGTCGCTTATCCTGCGTCCACGGCGGTTTGGCAAAACAACTAATTTGACAATGTTACGTCTGTTCTTCGAGCACATTGACGACGAGAGTGAGCGTGAGCATGAAAAGCGGCGAGCTCTGTTTGCCGGGATGGAGATCGCGAACAAGAGACCAGAGTTGTTGGAGACTGAATTCAGCAAATATCCTGTAATATATCTTTCATTGAAGGTACGTGGAGACATCAGAGCATATTTTCCAGAGGTGTGGAATGATCAATCACATACCACTGAAATAATGTTTCTAATTCTCTGAAGGATATATCGGGAGAGACATGGATTCATATGTTGACATATACCCGTGCTGCCATCAGCAAGGTCTACAAAGAGCACCGCTACCTCCGAGAACACCTCCAACAAGATGAGGTAACTGAGTTCGACCGCATCATCAGCAAGGATCCTACCTTTCCAGCACTCACATGTGCTCTCCAGGATCTGTCAGAATATTTGGCCCGCTATCACCAACAGAAATGTGTCGTGCTCATTGATGAGTACGATGCTCCGATCGGAACGGCATATCACGAAGGATACTACGACAAAGCAATGAAGTTTCTCCGTCCGATGTTTTCGTTGTTGCTGAAGGTAAGCTTGTCGAAAGGGGAGGGCTGAAAACACATCTAATTCGAGACTCACGAATTATATATCATCCTTTTACAGGATAATGTCAACCTTCATCAAGCCTTCCTTGTCGGTATTCTTCGTGTCGGCAAGTCTGGCTTTCTTTCGGGGCTCAACAACATCAGTGTCTACCCAATGACAGACCCCCGATTCGCCCGCAGCTTTGGATTTACCGAAGATGAGGTCAAGCTCCTTCTCGCACACCACGACGTAAAGATCCCCATGGCTGATGTCGTATACTGGTACAATGGATATCACGCAGGCAAGAAGGACCATCGTTATTCTCTTTTTAATCCGTGGTCCATCATTTGCCTTTGCCGGGACCAAGACTTGCAACCCTTCTGGAACGAGTCAGGTATGCATTTTTATTACATAGTCCGGAATACATGTGTATTATCATAGAACAACTTGTTTAATTTTATTTTATTTTATTCTCATCAGGGGGAACAACCACGATCAAGAAATTGCTCCTAGACGCAAGTCAGGATTTCAAGGATGCTGTCTCGACTCTGCTTGACCGTAAGCCTGTCAACCATATCCTATATGACAATATGTCCTATGGGGATCTCACGCTACACGACGACCAAGCACTGTGGGCATTTTTGTACTATTCCGGGTATCTCACCATCGACAACGACAAGGTCAGCATACCAAACTCCGAGGTCTACATGCAGTGGGTTGATTGGATCGTCCCGAGACTTGCGAATCCAATGGTGGTCGCAGACCTCCTTGATCTGCTGGTGGCAGGCGACATTGACAAGTTCAAGACCGAGTTTGAAAAGACAACGCTGGAATGTCTGTCGTTTCATGATGTCGGTGGCAGCAAGTCGGGGAAGAAGGCAGAGGTTTTTTACCATGCATTTTGTCTTGGGTTGTTCGTCGCGCTGCGTCGTCGTGGATACAATCTCACATCTAATCGGGAGGCTGGGGTCGGACGTTATGACATTCGCGCAGAGCCCCCGTTGCCTGGTACACTGCCTGCCATTGTGATGGAACTCAAGGTCGTTAACAAGGGTGACGTTCTCGAGACTCGTGCACAAGAGGCGCTCGACCAGATCTTTGAAAAACAGTACTGTGTGGGGATTCCGGGAGAGGTCAAAACAATATTGCTTTTCGGGATTGCGTTCGAGGGCAAGAAGGCCTTTGTTGTGACGGATGCAATAAACAGGGATTGATATGGCATGTTTATACCATTTTTATGTTCTTAGGGATGGGAGGTGTTATTGTCCGTGCTTTCGATCGGACAAGTCAGTGACTGCTTTTCATGTGGCGCACCGAGTCCGGACTCGGCGTGGCGTGACTGCTATCGTGTCGCGTTGGTTCCTTTGACAGTATTTTAAAAAAATCCAACCTCAAAAAACACAACAAAACAGACGGTGCATGTACTCTTGATGATCTATAAAAGACCCTCTTCAATCTACACCCTCCATAGCAAACCAACGCAAATCCTACTTTCCTACCACCTCTCCATACAAGATCTCTCCGTACACCACCACCTCAAAGACATATCGAACGGTGAGTTTTCTTTTGCCATCTCTGGTCGCAGACCTCGTCGGCTCTTTCTATAGTCTATACCCTTCCCCCACCCCTCGAAACTGCATCTGGTCATTGACCTCGGCAGTGCATACAAAAAAATGACCATCGTGTCTGGTCGTGGACCTCGACGATGACATTTTTCCTCTCTCCTCCCACTCGCTCAGTCAAGCTGTGGATCGATACGCAGTTTTACTGACCCCTCACTGTTTCAAATACAGAAAACACCATGTCAGATAAGCGAGGAAGACAACAACGAGTGCAAGTATGTGGTTTATTTTTGCTGAATTCCGGGTATTTGATATCTGGCTAAAACATGAAATTTGAATCCACAGGGCAAGGCACGCAGTGAATCCACGACATGCTGTCTCTGCGGCCGAGGGGGCGGCACGTTCGAAACATGTAATCACCCAGGCTGCTACAACATCGTTTGCGTGGAACTGGATGATTTCCACATTACATGCCAACCCAATGTCGCCCAAGATACATGGGCATGCCCAGGCCACGGGGGTCCAGGCACCATGTATTGTAATGCCAACAAAGAAGTCGACATCCGCTCTCTCTCCTTCAAGGGCACGGCATTTGCACATGGTGTCAAATGGTATGCAGACGTGGCATTTTCAGACTATCGCCGTGGCCAGTTCTCCGTCATCGACTTCCAAATTGATGGTCCGGCTACACTCGATGCAGCCGTTAGTGCACTGAACTGGCGCCCCAATGCTGTGAAATGGCTTATTGTTGGTTTGCCGATTAATGATGGATTCGAGGTGTGGGTAGGCTTCTGGGCATCACTCACTACATTTCTCATGACTGTCCGTGAACGTGATGACATTCGGGTTGTACTTCCAACACCTATTCAAGGATGGATGGGTAGCAAGGAGATTGGAACTCTGCTTACAAAGGTACACCACGCATTTCAGCATAACGGGCTTGCACTGCTTCTTACCCGGCCTGAGATCGAACCCCTGCGCCTCGTGTCCCCACTGATTTCCATCATCGAAATGGATGCCACCATGCAAAAACCGCTCCGTGAAGCTGTGGAGGCATATCTTACCCGAAATAGAGATTTCGGGACTCCAGCATGGATTGTTGCACCTGATTCTGTAGACTATGTTAATTCCCGTGTGTGTCCATGTGTGAACCATCCCAATTCCCAGCGCTTACATGGAAAACATTGTATATGGTTTGATAGTGGAAATATGTATGCAGCGCGCTGTAACAGGCCATGTACAAAAAAAGGGGGGGTGTGTGAATAAATTTTTGCACAAATACCAAAAGTCCGTTCAAGTCGTTTGTTCGCAGAAACATCAATGTTGGACCCCCCCCCATTCACTTGTAGACCATTCACAGCTGAAGAGCGTGAAGAGATTAAACGGAAACTTGGCCTGGTCCTAGCGCCTGAATATGCCGGGAAAAAACCTGGAGGCAAAGGTATACACCGATATAACCTGATATACCGAAACATTGCCCCTTTTTTCATTAAACTTGTTTTTGATCGTGCCCGCTCTTGTAGATGGGATCGTATTTCTTCCAGGGCAAACGGTTCAAGATGTCCTGAACGATGTTTTTGGATGGGATGGCTGGGTGTTTGACTACACGCCAACCGAAGATTATGTAGGTTTTTTTGGGTCGTCTGTAATATATTTCGACGTGCAGTGTATTGATTATGACCACTGATTATACATACAGGTTCGACGAAGTGAATCAGGTTCATGGGAAGCAGGCATAAGCTTCGAAGGGATATTGGTACTGAGAGATGGAACTTGGCGAAAGGTAAGCTAGCGTTCAGCAGACCTGCTTCACAGAAAATGATAATTTATCTTGGTATGTTTTATGTTGCAGGATACTGGATATGGAGAGGCAGTCAACAAAAAAAACCGAGGGTCAGGCGCGTGAGCATGCTCTCAAGGAAGGCCCTACAGACACCTTGAAGCGTTGTGCTCGGGGATTGGGGTCTCTGTTCAACTGTGGGTACGATCCACACTGGATCAGATTTATTAAGAAGACTCGCAGCTGCAAAGTGGAATTCCCTCCAGAGCGACTATACCATCACCCGGGTGTGCAACTAGGAGAATTCGAAAGTCCAGAGGCCAAGCCAGCAGCTGCCGTTAAGAGGCCATATTCACAGCCCCCACCCTCAAAAGCTCTGGGGTCAGCAGCAAAGAGAGGGCGATCGAGCGATGAGGATTCGGGCAGTGAGTCGTCAGGGGATTCGGGCAGTGACACCAGTAAACGACAGAAGGGCAAAAACGTTAAAAAGTGATGTGATGCGACTGAAACAGGCAATGCTGAAACAGCTTGAGCGATGTATGTTTCGGGCTTTCGTTAATAAAACTGGCAATTCCACACAGGCATAAAAGTTCTCTGCACATATATAATATGGTCGTTGGGGTTCATTCACCCCTAAAGCCATGAAGCGTGCATTGGAGACAAGCGGGAGTTCTAGCCGAGTTGTGCGGCCATGTGTAGCTGATCCACGAATCCATAGATCGGTAATGACTGGTAAGGATTATAGCAATTGCATGGTGTATACGGCGTGCAGAAAATCTAGGTATAACGTGTGTAAATACCATCTACAGAATACGGATTTCTCGATAATGCCAAGGCAGCAGCAGCACGTATGTCTGTTGTGCGGCCCGACACACGCGTGTTCCAGATTGGCAGACTTCGTACCGACACAGGGAGGGTCAGTACTTTATTCTGTCCTGCGACAATCAGGCAGATTTGCGAAAACTACATCTTGAATGACGACGAGTGCGGCAGCCTCCACACCAACGTGCTGGAATACTGTTTTGGCGGTGTCCCGTGCCCGTTGATGCTCGACATCGAATGGTACAACCCAGTCAACACTCCGCTCCCGGACTTGCATGATGCCATCAGCCATGTCGTTGATGCGTTGGTCAGATTTGTTGGACTTGCCCTGGAACACGAAAACCAACACATTACCCGGGACGACGTGTGCGTTGAGCAGGCCTGCACGCCCTCAGGGCGAAAAGCATCATTCCACATCAAGGTCCTCCCGGCTGGTGTTTGTATGCCCTGAACGCGACATGCGCGCGTTCGTGTTCTATTTTGGATCATGGCTGTATGGAAATCGAGGTCGGATTCCCGACCCCTTCTTCTACCAGACAGCATTTGTAGAGGTCGATCAGACAACAAAAG
>RQIL01044268.1:0-14680 GCA_003951145.1 Jimgerdemannia lactiflua | reverse complement strand
ATCTACTCTGAAATATTTAAATAATATTTATAAGACCTCTATAAAGTATTTAATATCATCTGAAGCTCAGGACTCAGACTCAATACCAAGAAATTCTTCTTTGAAAAACACCAAGTTGAATATCTAGAATATGTTATTTCAGCTCAAAGAACTCATACCAACTTATACAAGGTAAAGAAAGTTAAGAATTATTCTACTCTAACCTTAGTAAAAGAAGTTCTATCTTTTCTTATATATATTGACATCTTACACCAGTGATTTATTCCAAGATTTTCAGATAAGACTATACTACTATGAAATATTTCTAAGAAAGACTAATCATTCTACTGAAAGGAAGACCAACAGAAATCATTTGACCTACTCAAGAAGGCTCTTACTGAAGTCTCTGTTTTGGTGTAACCAAATTTTGACAAGCCATTCATTCTAGCAACTGATGCCTCTGCCCTTGGACTTGGATTAATTCTGTTCCAATAAGATGACTAGAAGAGAGAGTATGTTATCAAATATACTAGCAAGGCTACAAATGAGATACAAGTGAACTAAGGACAATGCAGATGGCATTGAGTTTGGGCTGTATTTACCTTTGACAGGCAAACATTTATCCTTTGTTGCTGATATGGAGGTATGTACCAAGCCTATTTGTAATCTTGTTTTCAAAACAATAGATTATACTTACTCATGACCCCCCGGTCCAACGATCAAAATCATGTTCGCACTCACCATCTCATTCCACTTTGGCGCCACCATCTTTTATTTTATCCGGGGTACCCGTTAACCACCATTATTTTTTTCATATTCTCCGTACTGTCTGTTATGTCCTGGAATTAGTATCCGTTTGCAACGGGTACGTGATCTTTTTTTTTATTTATTTTTTTTATTTCATTTTTGGAGGGAGTTTATTGTCGCCGTTGAACAAAAACGCCAAAATAATTTCGTCGTATACTGTTGAATTCTATTTCGGAAGGTCGTTCTAGTTCCGGCGTTCAATGCGGGGCCTAGGTATTTATTTGTTTGTCTTCGTAAATTCAATCAAGGTTGGACGCCGCTGCTTCTTTTCTACATTCCACGGATCATCACCTCGTTTCGATGACTCCTTACATCATCTCACAAACCTTCACATTATTTTCAATGCTAGTTTTTTTCTTTCCACCATTGTACACCTTCAACTATATTTAGTTACTATACCTACCGCTCCTGTCCTCCACATTCCTCACTTACTAACCACCAAGTATCGGAGGCTTAAACACGTGGTTAAAAAACGCATTAGTCGCCACAGATCTATAATCATCTAACTTTGTCATGGTGTAATGTATCCACGAGACGGGTATAAATTAACCCTCGGGTTTGAGTTTGGGGTTTGAGGAATTTCGACGAACCAAATAATAATAATTTTTCCACAGTAAATCCGATGTGTGACCAGTGACACATCCAGCATCTGGCCCACATCACAAAACCTCCATACATTGGAGTACCCATACCATACATTCCAGTGCATATGTATGCAAAGTATATAATGTTTATAATGTAATGTTAAGGTTTATGTTTTGCCGCCCAATATTTACCATCTCCAGTATCACTATGCTTTCAGAGTGATATAAAACAAAGCCCTCCTTACAGCTTGTGAATAACAGAAGGTATAAAATACATGCACAAGCAAATGGATCAGAATATACAATACTTTACTGAATAATCACAGTATTATATATTGTGACATCTACAATCGACCATATCAGAATTTGGAATACTCTGTGACTGCTAGGATCAGACGACATTATGGCATGATAACCTATGACCAGCCTAAACCGTCAAGTGATTGCATCAAAAGGAGACAAGATAATCCAAGCTGAAATGAAGACCACATTATTTAAATGACCCAGCCTCAGTCTCAAGAACTGCTACCAAAGAATAAGTACTCTATACACAATGCCTCCCACCTGCTATTCCAATCAGACCTCTTGCCATTCTACCCCTTTGCCAAGTCTCAAGACCATTGTCCTCGATGCCATCAAGTGGGCTATCTGGCACCCAGATACCTCAGACCACCTGAACTTCTATACCGAAGACCTTGAACACTTTATCAACTACCAGTACATCATGGCCCAGCAGCTTAAGGACACTACTGAATGGATAACCCTCTGGCACAACTATGAAATTGGCCACTACCTCCATAATGAAACCCAAGAAGATGACCAAGAAAACCTTGCTGCTGAACTATTAACCACCAGCCAGCTTATCAAAAGAGCCCTCCGAGTCCACCAAATCTTCTGCCATGTTCCCTGGGCCATCACACACTTACAAGGAGTAACTGTCAAGAATATTGTCTGCTTTACCACCAAAGAAGCCAACTGGGTGGAATCCAAAGTAGCTGATTACATTGGAAGCAACTGTGTCACAGTGGGAAGCCAACAAACCGAACCCACTTTGCCAGGTTTCCATACTACCCCCCTCCGAGACAACCACCAAGGTCACCTCATGAGTCTTATGGAGATATTTGAAGGACCACCCATTATTATGGAAGTACCTGCTGGAGCCACACCCGCTACTCACCACCCTGTTAACCTCACTATATCATTTGGGAGCTGAACCAAGAAGATGCTCAAGAAGTCCCTGTCTTTGAAGAAGAAGCCCAAGAACTCCAGAAACTCCAAGACCCCACTTCCAAAGCAGCCCCCTCTGACACCAAGACTGATGATACCTCTGAAAAAGAAGAAGAGCAGCAAAGAGTTTACCAGTCCTCTGTCCAAATCCAAGCTATTCAAGGATTGGAGAATGTTATTGAAGATGATTGGCCACTATTCTATCCCCTCACCTCTTGGCCAGTGCTTCCTCCTTTCGATGAGCAGAATGATGAAGTTACACAAGATGATTTGTTTACCACTGATGAAGGATACTATACCCTTTAAAGTACAGATCAGCACCTTCTCATTGCTTACAAATGTTATAGTTCAACTGTGCACAGGTGACTACTCTCATGTCAGCAAGTCATTCAACCACATTCAGCGATGTCCTTTTCATGTCCAAATCTAGTGTAAACAAACATCACAACCATTTTCAGCGATACCTCCAATGTGACCGAATCCAGCAGTAAACATTTGCCACATTCAGTAACAATAGCATACTTAGCCACATAACATAGTAACTGCACATTATAGTTAGCCAGATAGCAATCATATGCTCAACATGAGCAAGCTAGCAAACTTGTATAAATAACCCATATTCTTAGAGTGAATAAACCTCAGTCAATTGGATTGCAGAAAAGTAGTTCGCAACCAACTTAAGTTTTGAGAACTTTGGGAAAAGACTCTAAGAGCCAAGGATAACTCTTGTTCAAGACTGCCGAGAAACCACCAGGAAAATCATCAAGAACCACTGTTAGGAATTTGCCACCACAGACCGCTGTGAACTTCTAGTCAAGAACTGCTGTCAAGTTAAGGAAACTGCACCTGAGATTCAAGTCAGTCAAGTTACTTTGCCACTATTAGGAATTCTCCACCATGGACTGCCATGAACTTCAAAAGACTGCCAGGAAAACCCCCCTGTTCAGTTCGAGAACCACCACCCCATTTAACTCAAAACCATCACCAAGATCCCACTAGCCATGCATTCAGACTGACCGCCCATTTGAACCAACATGCATTCGACCCAGCCGTGCATTTGGACCCCCCCCCCTGCACTTAAGATTTGAAGCCCGCATGTTCAAGTATTAAGACCCAAGGAACCCAGTATACTTAGCTTAAGAAAGCCAGGACCACCACCATTCCAGCACAGTCACAATTCACCTGATATTGTCAAAGTTAACAAGTCAAGATAGATGAGCAAGCCATCGACCTCTGTTTTCTTTACCCATATGGCACCACGACTGATCAACCGACCATTATGCATGCTGATAATCAATCTGCATATTCAAGCTGAGATCCAAGTAGCCACTAGGAGAATCCATCTATTATCTACTAAATAACCAAGCCATCATTATCAACCATCAACCGCCGACTTTGCCAATATTTCGAATGATCCAATCACATGACCATCATCTGTAATCACTGTAAACACATCTCATTATACATACCGTACTTCATCAAGTGGCATCATTGAGCTGTGCTTGAAGCTTATAGTTATACAAAACACATGCCACATTTTGGGTGCTTAACTGGGAATAGTTTTCTAAAGACTTGACCTTTTGGCTCAAGAACTCAGTTGCCATCTACATTGGAGACTCCAGGAGAATCTAGCAGCCAGCAACAAGTTCAGAGACAGCCCTCTTCAGCAGAAAAGAAGGCTCACACCATTGTCAGAACAGCAGCCAAGACTTTATTCAGAAATAGCAGCCAGAAGACCAAATCTGAGGACAGAAGTGACCCAGACTATAGCTTGACCTCAAGGGAGAGAAGACAACTCAGAGGACAACCGGAACCTCTTCAGCTTCAAGAACTAGAAGAAGACCCCCCTGAGGAGTATCAGACCCAAATTTACAGGAAGAACTCTGACTGGAGCAACTATATCACCACAGTCATCAATTGAGCCACCCCTTTAGACCAAGTTTACTTCGAAACATCTGAAGGAGAAGAGAACTATCATCCATATAATCTACAAGACAAGTTCAACCTATACCATCATACCGATAGAAACCCAGACTTCCAGTAAGGTGAACCAGACCCCACTACTTCACAGCTGCAAGGGGCAGATGAATCCATCATCAGTTACATTAGTATACTTACACCACCAGTCATCTGAGCTTCAGTACTCTGGTCCCTTACTCCCCACTACTATCTACAAGAGACAAGGAATGATGCTTCTCTCAGAGCCTTAGCATTTGATAGCCACTACCAGTCACTTAGGAGATCACTACCTTCAAGAGCCTATACTCCGGCCTTAATCAGCAGACCCAGATCCCCTACACCACCAAGATACCCTCCTCTACCAGTAGTCCCTATATATCAAGTACCTTCACTGAGTTTCTCTCCACAAGGACCTTCAAGGAATACTACTCCCGAACCAGACCCAGACTATAAGGATAGTGAAGATGGCCAGATATGAGTTACCTTCAGAAGTTTTATAGAGCAGACAGCAAAGACATTGAGGAGTTCATTGGAGAAATCAAGGTACAAGCAGCCACTAAGCAATGGGATCCCCAAAGACAACTCAGAATCATTGAGTCACTCTTGAGAGGCCCAGTCTTGCAGAGATATAACTAAGCCAAGGTTATCAGAGGAGATATTTATAGACAAGAATGCCTTGACCACCTTGGGAATGCAGACTATTCCTAAAGATATACCATCCACAAGAACTGGCTCCATGTACAGTTCAATGGCCTCGAGTGCCAACAAGAAGCACAAGAAGCTCTGACCTACATGACTCAAGTACCCAACGAAACCCTGAAGAGTTTCTACCATTGGATCCAAGTACAAATGATCAAGGCGAACCTCCAGCCTGCAGTCCAACTGGTATTGGCATCCACTACCTTCCTCAATGGCCTATACCTAGAACTCAGAAGGCAAGTCATTAGGATGGATTATCGGAGCATCGAGCAGTAAGTTGCTGGAGCGCAAGGATGTTGGAAAGCAGACTACAGACCAGCTCAGTAAGACCACCAAGAGCCAGCTAGAGCCGAACCCCCAAGACCTCAAGGATTTACCACAGCAGAGCAAGAGAATGCATTCCTCAGAGCCTGATTGGCCAACTATGAGAACAGGCCCCCATCTTCGGCCTCAGCCCAATTTAGTCAACCGCAACAGCAGCAGCCACCAAGAGCACAAGAGGACCCCATGACCATGCTCACCAAACAGATGAAGGACTTAGCCATCGCAGTGGCACAGCTGAAGAATCAAGGAGGAAGACAGCAAGATTACTGCTGCGACAATAGGCCAGACTATCAACAACAAGACAACAGGAGCTCTTCTCAGGCACTACCAGCTGCAACTGTAGGTTTAGCTACAACCAGTCCCCACACCTCCACCTGTTTCTACTGTGGAAATCAAGGCCACATCCAAAGGTACTGCCCAAGGAAGCAAGCTACTCAGTCCAATGACAGAAATGTCAACCTCATTCAGATGGATGAAGAGACATGAGAAATGGAAGAAGAAGTAGCCTGGCTTTATGGTCAAAATGATACCTATCCGTACTATGAAGCCTTCCCATCTAAGGTGACTTAGGATGCCACCCCCGCACAGACCAGAGAATGAGGAAGACCACCAAGAGCCCTACTTTCACCCCCACTACCAGTAACAGTATCTACAGGCAAGCACCCAAGACATGCCCATTTCTTCTCAGACACTCCTCCGGAAAATGACAAGTGAGTCAGAAGAGACACCCCTGAGCCTGAAGCTGGACCACCAAGAGCATTAAGGACTACTTCCCTTCCTGACCTTAAAGAAGATGAGCACATGAGTGTGGAGTTCTCAGCAGATGAGATGCCCATCAGAAATAAGAGATCTTGCCCTCAAATAGCCAAACATCAAAGGAGCAGCAAACCTCATACAGCAGCCTCTCTTTGGGACCAGATCCATCAACAGAATGCAGGCCTCACCATCAAGCAAGTCCTCAAGAATGCCCCAGAAGTTAGGCGAAAATTCCTAAAAGAAGTCAAGGAAGATATCAAGAGACTTCCTGTCCAAGGACCACACACGCAAGAACCCAACACTATCTATATGGTGCATGAAAGCCACCGATATGAACATCAATCCACCAGACTTGCAAGTGGAAAGGTACATGGAGAAAATGCCTGAATTCTTATTGACACTAGGGCAGCAGTCTGCATCATTACTCAAAGGATGCTAGAGAGAATCAGTTGGAGAATTGATGAAGAAACCAAAGCAAGAGTCATCATGGCAGATGGATCAGCATCTACCCCTCTTGGACTTGTATGTGACATCCCCATTCAAGTAGGAAAAGCCTGCCTCAATGTACCTCAAGCCATCGTAACCCCCACAATCTCCTATGACCTGATCTTGGGAACAGATTGGATGCACTGAGTTGGAGCCAATGTGGATATCAGAAGGCAACTCCTAGTCTTCTCCATTCATGGACAGAAGCATAAGGTACCCATTGAGTCAAGAGGATCATCAAGAAAAGCAAGTTCAGCTCCCGAGACAGAATGGCATGGATATGACAACACACTCACTACTACTGAGGAAGAAGATGAGAGTGAAGCAAATTTCCTACAAGAAATGGGAAGCAACTTTGATGCCCCTAGAGATCAAGATAGCAAGCCAGAAGAACTCTTTGTTGGAGTCATCGACATCAAAGGTCTAGCTGAAAGTATCGATAGAGCCAATAATGAAAGAGCAGCACTTGATTTTGCAGGACCATCTATGCAACCACCACCCCTACTGATAGAAAACCGAATTTTACAAGCCTTCTGCCTAGGCACATGTGAGCATTTCAAATACTTCTATTCACCAAGAGATAACTGCAATACCTGCTAGTCCTAGATCTCAAGAAGGTTCTGATGCCAACAATTATTGATAAAGATAAAATGAAATGAGTACCAGTCCACAGCCAAGCTCAGCCTCTAATCCTGAAGACCTTCAAGAAGACTTACCAAGAACAGCAAAAGGTTCTCTCTTGCCAACCCATAGAGACTCTCACTATCAAAAGGGACAGCAACAGCTTCTACACTATCACCCATGCCCTTCAAGTCACCCTGCTGACCTATGATAAGTATTAGAAGAGGTACCCCACCAGCAAAGAAGTCAAAGAGCGAAATGAAGGCTTTGTTAAGAAGGGGCACTGTGATTGTGGGAAGACCTTCACTTGCTATTGGTGCAAACATTGAAGTGTTCACCTCAGTAAGGACGTCCACAGAAGTCAAGTTAAGAGAAAGAACTCCACTCTACAAGAACCTAGAATTCGTTGGGCCTGCCAGAAGTATAAGAAGATCAACCATAAAGGAAACTGCAAAGCTAAAAACAAGACCACCATTTGGGACCTACCTCTGGAAGTCCTTGCTATCATCCACTGGTATTGCCACCCACACCAAGAAAAAGAAGGAGTCAATCTCACCTTTGCCCTCATGGAAGCCTTAGACTCCCTCAGAAAGACTGGGTTCAACTATACAAGAAATCCAAAGACAGGAGCATATTGGCCATTTTTCAAGCTGGAGAGAATGGAGTTCTCACCTGCAATCACAGCCACTGGAGTACCATTCCTCAAGACCCACCCAGTTGTTCAAGTCAAGTTACTCTCACCATGAGTACAGCCTCCCGACATGTAAACAGAAGGATCAGTTGGATATGACCTCTATCTCCCATATCAAACAACAATCTGACCTAGAAGTACTAAGACCTTTGATCTTCAAATCGCACTTGCTATACTGCTGGGACTCTATGGACAACTAGCATCAAGATCATCTTTGGTAGCTGAGGGAATCACCATCAAAGGAGGAGTTATTGACCAAGACTACTGAGGATCTCTGAAGGTCATTATTTACAATCATGGAAGGAACCACCAATGCTTCAATCCCCTGAAGGCCATCTGTCAGATTCTTTTTCTCAAGACCTCACAGCCTATCATTCAAGAGGTAAAGCAGCTGGATAGTACCAAGAGAGGATGAGGAGGATTTGAAAGTACCAATAGGGACCCTCAGGCACTACTGGTCGAGGTCTATATAGCAAAAGTCACCCAGTTCAGACAAATGAGGCTCCATGTCTGCCACCCCATTCGAGCTAGAGAAGACATCATCCTGCAGTCATATCAGTAACAAGGCCTTGATGTGCACCTCTCAGTAAAAGCTGACAACTTGATATTCGAACTATTGATAGAGCTTCGAGAGAAGTATCACTGCTCTTGGCTGAGGAATGAATTTATGACCAGATATCACCAATCTACATCTTTATCAGAAACATGGACTTTGAGGTAATCACTATCCCCAAAGGAACAACACTGGGATATTTCAAACCACTGATAGATACCTACAAAGAAGAAGTCTATGAGTTTTTGGGAAACAGCAAGCCCTCTCTGGTGAGACTAACAGTACCAGGGAGGAAGACTCAGCGAGCTCAGCAATCAAAGCCATCGACATCAAGACAACTCTAACCAAGGACTAGCAACAGCAGATATAGGAGTTGATAGAAGAATACAAGGATATATTTACCACCACATACAATAACTTCCCACCATACCAATATGGAGAGCACCCTATATATACTGGAGATGTAAAACCAATCCGACAATGCCCCTACTGAACACCATACCACTTGATCAAATTTGAACAATAACACATAGATGAAATGCTATGAAATGGAGTTATCAGACCCTCATCAAGCCCCTGGGCTTCACCTGCAATTATCATACCAAAGAAAGGAGGATGGAGATTAGTTGTGGACTTCAGAAAACTCAACAAAGTTACTACAGAAGATGCTTACCCACTACCAAGAATCGATGACCTCCTCAATGCCCTCGGAAAAGCCAAGTATATGACCACCACTGATCAGTTCTAAGGATTCCAAGTTATCCCCATTGCCAAGGAAGATATCTGCAAGACGGCCTTTATCACCAGATGAGGACAGTATAAATACCTTCAAATGCCATTTGGACTCTGCAATGCCCCAGCCTCATTCCAATGAATGATGAACCATGTCTACCAGGATCTTATCAGGAGAAATGTACTAGTCTACATAAATGATGTAATCATCTACTCTGAGATATTCAAGCAGCATTTACAAGATCTCTATAAAGTATTCAATACCATCTGAAGCTCAGGACTCAGACTCAATGCCAAGAAGTGCTTCTTTGGAAAACACTAAGTCGAATATCTCAGGTATGTTGTCTCAGCTCAAGGTACATATGCTGACCCCCACAAGGTGGAGAAAGTCAAGAACTACCCAACCCTCACCTCAGCAAAGGAGACCCTATCCTTTCTTATGTTAGCATCCTACTACTGGTGATTTATCCCAAGATTTTCAGATAAGGCAGCACCTCTCAGAGACATCTCCAAGAAGGACCAACCATTCTACTGAAAGGAAGACCAGCAAAAGTCTTTTAATCTACTCAAGAAGGTCCTCACTGAAGTCCCAGTCCTAGTGCGACCAGATTTCAACAAGCTCTTCATCCTGGTAACCAATGCTTCAGCCCTAGGACTTGGATCAATTCTGTTACAGTAAGATAACCACAAGAGAGAGCATGTTATCGAATATGCTAGCAAGACCACAAATGAATCACAGGCAAACTACAGAGCCACCAAGTTGGAATACCTAGCAGTAGTATGGGCAGTAGACCACTTCTGCCACTATTTCTTAGGAAAGAGATTCACCCTCATCATGGACCATCAAGCCCTACAATGGTTGTTCAAGAAACCAGAGCCCTTTGGAATCTTTGTAAGATGGATCATGTCCTTACAAGAATACCAGTTCGCCATCATCTACAAGAAAGGTGCCAAGAATTCCAATGTCAATACTCTGTCAAGAATTCCCCAAACTCAACAAGAAGGAAAGGAGTCCTCATGAGAGAAGGCTGCTTCCTACTCACCTAAATAAACCAAGACCTATGCCTCACCCTCACCTGGAGCCTGCACCATAGGAGCTTTAAGAAAGGAATTCAGTCTGCCCACAAGCTATTCATCCAAAGAAACCTTAAGAAATTTCAAGAAGGCGATGGTGAACTTTGGAGAGTAGAAGGAGATCGATACACCTGAGTCCTAAGAGAAGATGAAGTAATGAAAATCCTGATAATGAATCATGACTAGAATGCATATCAAGGAATTGGTGCCACTATTGCAAGAATCAAGAAGTGATACTGGTGGCCCAAGATGAGGAAATAAATTTCAACACACATTCAAAAATGTGATACCTGCCAAAGATATCAACAGAAACCCACTGACTGAGCACTATTAATGCCAAATGCAGTACCAGCTGGAGTCTTCCAAAGACTAGAAATAGACATCATCAGACTCCTACCAGTAACCAGCCAAGGAAAACACTATATTCTCACCATCAAAGACTACCTGACAAAATGGCCAGAAGCCTTTGTCATCAAAACCACTGACGCCCAGACAATCATTGGAATCCTGTATGATGAAGTCTTCAGCTACCATGGTGCCCCCAAAGAAATTATCACAGACCAAGGCCGCGAGTTTGTCAATAAAGTCATGAAGACCTTCACAAGCAGCTTCAAGATCAAGCTATGACCAACAATGGCTTACCATCTCCAGGCAAATGGACTTATAGAACGAATGAACCAGACCATCAAGTGAGGCCTCAGCAGAACCAGAGATCAATTAAACTGGGACATCTACCTGCTGGCAATCTTATTTAGCATCTGCACAGCCAAGGCTACTGCCACTCAGCAGACTTCTTTCTACCTGGTGTATGGCTGAGAAGCTCAAGACCCCAAGGAACTGATCCAGCTAGATTTGACAAAATAAGTCACAGAAGAGATCACCCAGTTATACGAAGTACACCAGCAAGCACAAGGATTTATTACCAAAGCACAAGAACGACAAAAGAAGTACTATGACTGAAAGGCTGATTTGGACCCCCTGCTTATCAGACTGTAAGTTCTGGTGTACTGCACCATTATAGAAGGAAACTGGAGTGCCAAGCTCGAGCCGAAATGGGAAGGACCATATCTCATTCACCAAGTCTTCATGAATCACATCTACCAACTCAAGACCATGAATGGAGTTTTACTCAAGACCAAGATACACCGCAACCACATAAGGCTCTACTACTCAAGGGAAGCAAAACGCATTTGAACAACTTCCCTTGCTTTATCTGTATCATCTCCGATGAAGAATGATGGATGCTTCAGCTAGACTTAAGAAGCCGATTGCATTGGTTCACTTCTTAAGTCCATTGGTGTAATAGATGTTGCTACTAGAAATTGTCTCAGATTATAGAAAAAACCATTTCTGAGAGGTTCGAACCCCCAGCCATAACTATGGGAGCCCTCACTTTAGACAAGGATGGCCAGTCCTCACAAATGTGCCGGCATTCTGTTTGTCTCTGCAGTTAAGACCACCCAACTCTATGTAACCCTCACCACCGAGGACAGCTCTAACTTTGCAAGGAGCAGATGTGATATCTACAATCAATCATATCAGAATTCAGAAACTATGTGACTGCTAGGATCAGATGACATTATGGCATGATAACCTATGACCAGCCTAAACTGTCAAGTGATTGCACCAAAAGAAGACAAGATAATCCAAGCCGAAATAAAGACCACATTATTTAAAGGACCTAGCCTCAGTCTCAAGAACCACTACTAAAGAATAAGTACTCTATACACAATGCCTCTCACCTGCTATTCCAACCAGATCTCTTGCCATTCTACCCCTTTGCCAAGTCTCAAGACCATTATCCTTGATACCATCAAGCAGGCTATCTGGCGCCCAGATATCTCGGACCACCTGAACTTCTATACCAAAGACCTTGGACACTTTATCAACTACCAGTATATCATGGCCCAGCAGCTTAAGGACACTACTGAATGGATGACCCTCTGGCATGACTATGAAATTGGCCACCACCTCCATAATGAAACCCAAGAAAATGACCAAGAAAACCTTGCTGCTGAACTATTAACCACCAGCTGGCTTATCAAAAGAGCCCTCTGAGTCCACCAAATCTTCCACCATGTTCCCTGGGTCATTGCATACTTACAAGGAGTAACTGTCAAGAATATTATCTGCCTTACCACTGAAGAAGTCAACTGGGTGGAATCTGAAGTAGCTGATTACATTGGAAGCAACTGTATCATAGTGGGAAGCCAACAAACTGAACCCACTTTGCCAGGTTTCCATACTACCCCCCTCCAAGACAACTACCAAGGTCACCTCATAAGCCTTATGGAGATATTTGAAGGACAACCCATTACCATGAAAGTACCTGCTGGAGCCACACCCACTACCCACCACTCAGTTAACCTCAATTCGCACTATATCATTTGGGAGTCAAACCAAGAAGATGCTCAAGAAGTCCCTGTCTTTGAAGAAGAAGCCCAAGAACTCCAGGAACTCCAAGACCCCGCTCCCGAAGCAGCCCCCTCTGACACCGAGACTGATGATACCTCTGATGAAGAAGAAGAGCAGCAAAGAGTTTACCAGTCCTCTGTCTGAATCCAAGTTGTTCAAGGATTGGAGAATGTTGTTGAAGATAATTGGCCACTATTCTATCCCCTCACCTCTTGGCCAGCACTTCTTCCTTTCGATGAGCAGAATGATGAAGTCACACAAGATGATTTGTTCACTACTGACAAAGGATACTATACTCTTTAAAGTACAGATCAGCACCTTCTCATTGCTTACAAATATTATAGTTCAACTGCATACAGGTGACTACTCTCATATCAGCAAGTCATTCAACTGCATTCAGCAATGTCCTTTTCATGTCCGAATCCAGTGTAAACAAATATCACAACTGTTTTCAGCAATACCTCCAATGCAACCAAATCCAGCAGTAAATATTTGCCACATCCAGTAACAATAGCATACTTAGCCACATAATGTAGTAACCATACATTATAGTTAGCCAGATAGTAATCATATACTCAACATGAGCAAGCTAGCAAACTTGTATAAATAACCCATATTCTTAGAGTGAATAAACCTCAGTCAATTTGATTGCAGAAAAGTAGTTCACAACCAACTTAAGTTTTGAGAACTTTGGGAAAAGACTCCAAGAGCCAAGGATAACTCTTGTTCAAGACTGCCGAGAAACCACCAGGAAAACCGTCAAGAACCACCATTAGGAATTTGCTGCCATGGACTGCTGCGAACTTCTAGTCAAGAACCGCCGTCAAGTTAAGGAAACTGCACCCGAGATTCAAGTCAGTCAAGTTACTTTGCCACCATTAGGAATTCTCCACCACGGACCACCGCGAACTTCAAAAGACCGCCAAGAAAACCCCCCCATTCAGTTCGAGAACCACCACCCCGTTTAACTCAAAACCGTCATCAAGATCCCGCTAGCCACGCATCGGACTGACCGCCCATTCGGACTGACCGCCCATTCGAACTGACACACATTCGACCCAGCCGTGCATTCAGACCCCCCCCGCACTCAAGATTCGAAGCCCGCATGTTCAAGTGTTAAGACCCAAGGAACCCAGTATACTTAGCTTAAGAAAGCCAGGACCACCGCTATTCCAGCACAGTCGCAATTCACCTGACATTGTCAAAGTTAACAAGTCAAGACGGATGAGCGAGCTGTCAACCTCCATTTTCTTTACCCATACTGCGCCACGACCGATCGACCGACCGTCATGCATGCTGATAATCGATCCACATATTCAAGCCGAGACCCAAGTAGCCACTAGGAGAATCCATCTATTATCCACTAAACAACTGAGCCATTATCATCAACCATCGACCGCCGACTTGCCGACATTTTGAACGATCCGATCACATGACCATCGCCCGTAATCACCGTAAATGCATCTCATTATACATACCGCGCTTCATCAAGTGGCATCATCGAGCTGTGCTTGAAGCTTATAGTTATACAAAACACATGCCACAATATATATATCTTCTATTGGAAGATAAGATATATTTTGAGCATAGGAAGGTAAAATTCAAGCATATGTATAAAGGAAAATAAAAGGGGTATATTGAAATCTACATTACCAGTGCAGAAATAAAATAATTCCCAAAACGCCAGTTTGGTCATGTAATTAAATTTTCCATCATTCGTTTGGTTTTAGTTGCGCCTCAAGTGTGCGCAATGCAAAGAATCAGGGCAAAAAA